>PVKN010000548.1:13053-72696 GCA_004027915.1 Capromys pilorides
CCCCCCCCCCCCCCCCACAGTGCCGTCCGTGTCTGCTCACCTGTCATTCTGTACACTCGGGTCCTGCGCTGCTTGGGGCAATGACCATTTTATGTGCGCATGCTAGGGTGTCTGTGTGGTAGGTGAGGACATTACTGAACGTGTACTGTTCAGAGACTTCCTCTTGTCCCTCTGTCCTATCCTCGTTTCCGCTTGAGTCCATGTTCCAAGTGTTTTCCTGGAAGCACCGTTCTGTGGGTGTGCGGCTGAGGTATGTGGGGTGGGTTGAATTTATAGGCCAGCAGGAGAACATGCCGCCTGCCCTCCGTGGCGCTGGGCATGGGCTTGCTTCTGTAGATGTCTTCAGGAATGTGCACCTTTTTGACAAATCTCCGATGATTTTTCCGTGTTCATAATGCAACAAAGGTGAATACAGAAAATAAATGCGGCCGTCCACGCAGTAGGGAGCAGACAGGCCTGCGTGCACATCCTCGGCCGAGGGAAGCCTCCACAGTGGGGTTGCCGTGGGCCATGCCGTAGCCCCTGGCCTCCCGTGAGCAAGGTTCCAGGGCGAGTCGTTGCCTCTTCTCCGCCTGGCTCGAGTGGGAGCCCAACCTGTGCTGAGCGCAGATTAGTGTACAGTTGGCCGGCAGGTAGGAGGGGGTTTGGGTCAGTAAAATTGACATCACCTGGGACAGTCAAAAACCAGACCATCCTTCCCGGGCCAGAGAACTGAGAAATGCTGCCAGGCCCTGGCTTCTGGGAACCAAAATGGAGAGAGTAAGCCACACCCCCTTGTCTCCTCATCTGGGTGACGTTGGGGCGGTTGGCGGTAGTCCTGTTACGTGTGCCGCTTAGTAAAGCTGTGCCTTTTGTACTTAAATAAGAAAGTAGGGTTTTCTATATCTCGTTTTCCAGCACAACAGTTCTGAATCTTCTTTTGAAAACCTGTCTGTGGGATGAGTACAGTGCGGTGCCAGTCACAGGACCTAACGTGGTCGGGGGCTTCAGTGTTCTGCTCCTAGGTGCGCTCTTCTCTGTCTCACTTGAAGCCATTCAAATGCCATTGCTTTTCCTGCTTGCTGGTGGGTGGAGAAGGTCCCTGCTGCCACGCCTACCCGAAAGGTTCCTCTTGACTGGCAGATGGTATCCTGGGGTAACCAGCACCTTTAGGCTGTCAGCGTGCCCTGCTGGTCCTGTGTGCTGGGGACATGTCCCGGTCACCTGACAGTAACGGTTCCTGGGCCTACCTCGGCAGACAGATGCGTCTTTTTCTGAATGGGAATCTGCCTGCTCCTGCCACTCCCCCAGCCTTGCGGCCAGGAGGGTTTTCCTCCCAGTTCTTACTGCTGGTTTGGAGGACTGTAGTATCTATTATCTCTGTAGGATGCTTAGCGGAAGCAAAGTAATTCTTTCTCTTTTTGAGATTTTTTTTTTGTGTGTGTGTCTTTTTGAGACAGGGTCTCACTATGCAGTTCAGGCTGGCCTTGAGCTCACTTTTGTAGCCATGCTGGTCTTGAATTCACACTGATCCTCCTGCCTCAGCCTCCCAAGTGCTGGGATTATAGGTGTGTGCCACCACACCCCGTCTTCCTCTTTTTGATTACTGGGGGTTGAACCCAGGGCCTGGTGTTTGCTAGATAAACATTCTCCCACTGAACTACACTTTTACTCTTTGTAATTATATTTTGAGACAGGATGTTTCCATGTTGCCCAGGCTGGTCTTGAAGCCGCTATTCTTCTGCCCCAGGCTAGGGAGTTGCTGGGATCAGAGGCGCCACTGTGCCTGGCTTTAGGCCGAATTCTCCAAGGGGCAGTTCCTGCCTTAGACTTCCCAGAAACGAGTGCTGGACTTTCTCAGTGAGTGCTGGTTCTGATCTGTCTCCTCAGCAGAGAACCCCGGGGGTGGGGGGCACCACAGAGTTCTGTGAGCCCAGGGCTGCACGACCCGCCCTACCACGAGCTGTGGAGCGGTGCTGCTCACAGCCGGTGCTTTCTGGCAAATCCTGTGCAGTGTAGTCATGGATGCTTGGTATCAAGGAGACGGGGTGGGGGTCATGCATATATTTTGCATTTCTTCAGTCTTTTTCGTGGGGTGGTAAAAATTGTCTATAAAATATTGAGTAGACTACCATCTAAAAAGCCCAGCTATTTTGATTTTTAAATATTTCCAATTCTCATAGGATGCTGTAGGGTGGTGGTCCCTGGTGGTGCTGTACTAGCCCAGAATGATGTTGAAAAAACCAGTGTTGTCCCTGGCCGTCTGGGAAGAGGCAGAGTGGATATGGCCTGGTGAATGGGAAGGAGCCGGCTGTGCTGGCTGTGCTGTGGGCAGAAAATGAGGGTGGTGGGCAGGCAGCATGGAGGCCGGCGTGTGCCGCAGCGGGGTGCTGCCTGGTGGGGTGCAGGGTCCCTGTCCAGCAAGCCCACGGCGCCCTGCTCTTCCTTTCTCCCAGTCGCCATCTACACAGTTGTGTCCCCTGCAAGTCTCCCCAGAAGCCCTGTGTCCTTACCTCTGTAGACTGCTGATGCTGCCTGGCGTGGTGCTCTTCCCAGGTGGCGGCCGTGCCTCTGTGGTTTTGCCTCACGTGCGTGCATGTGCCCTTGGTGTAGCACACAGACACCAGGCACATGGTCATGTTCACGGACTGCTGCCGCGGTCCTTGGCCCTGCTTCTGATTATGGAGCGGCTGTGACAGGCGTGAGTTTGTAGGTGGCGCTGAGTGGCCGACACCGGGAGCCACTGGTGTACCTGAGGCCCGGAGAAGCTCTCTTCTACTGGTTTCTTTTGGGCTTTAAGCCCATGCGGACCTTGCCAAACTTAGCTCCTTGCCTACACAGACGGTCTTTAGACAAGTGCTCACGCCAGCCCCATATCTTCTTCCACCCCTTCAGCTTCCCCAAGGAATCCCGGACTCTTTCACCCCAACCCTGGTGGTGTGAGAGCTCAAGGCATAGGGGGCTTCAGTTGAGCTGGTGGTGATAAAGAACTCCCCGTGTCTCGCCATACTAGACGATCCCTGGCTTTTTAAATTTTCAAATTCGTAGATGCTGAAGGTTCTCCAGAAAATGGCTTTAAGAAATCTCAAGCCCTTTCTGTCAGGTGCACCGTTAGATGGGCGCCTTGTCCTTCGTTATCCTCAGTCAAGTGATAGTTGTCATGGCAACAGATTGGCTCTTGAGAAGGCTTTTCCTATAGTATAAAAGGGGACCTCATATTTCCCGAGGTTGTTAGCAATTATCTTCTTTAAAAAAAATAGGCTCTATGTATTAGAGACATTTTAGTGGGTCCTGTTCTATCCTTTGGGGGAACTTCTGAGGTGCATGTGAGCCCCAAGACTTCAAAAGACGTTGTTTTGCTTTCATTTTTTTTTTGTTGTTGTTGTTAATGGTGCCCTGCACTTATGGGTACCCCCATATTTAATTTTATTTGAAATGCAAGCAGAGTAGGCATTCACTGACCCAAATACAGGTATATCCTTAGTTAGATTAGCAGTTAGATGCATGCTTTCTCTTGATGGTCTTGAGCCTCAGATCAGGCAGGCTGGGGAGCTCGCAGCTTTAGTGTCCTGAGTGCCTGATTCTTTTCATGCCACCAGGCAGAAAGACTCTCTAGGGAGCCTAACATGTGCAGAGAGCCTCTCATCGCCAGTCCCAGCAAGCTCAGATTTTGCTCATCTGCTAAAATGTTAGGAAGGTCTGCTTCCCAATGTACAGTATGAGGGCTGGGGAGGTAGCTCAGCGGCATCCATGGCTGTCTGGCAAGAGCAAGGGCCTGTGTTCAGTCAGTACCAAAGCCAAAACCAAACCAAAATGAAAAAGCAATGTAGAATACGGTCCAGTACTTTTTACCTTTGTTTCCTGGTTATTTAAAGTACCTATCCTAGTTACTCTTCTCTCATTGCTGGGACAAATACCTGACACTCAAAATGAGGGAAGGAAAGGTTTATTTAGCTCGCAGTACTGGAGGTTTCAGTCCATATTTAGCTGGCTCCAAGGCAGAGTGGTACATGGGAAACGGCAACCTTCCATGGCAGCGGGCAAGAGTGCAGGGAGCTAGCAGCAGCTCAAGCAGCCAGCTTCTCTCCCTACCTTACATTGAAATGCAAATCATCTGCCCCAGGGGAAAGGCAGCACCCAGTTCCCCAATAATCAATTAGGAATTCCAGAAACAGCCCCCAGGACGGCATGAGGCTTTGGGGAGACTCCTATAACCAAACCATAACATTACCTGTTGACTTCATTCTGGGTCAGGTACCTTGCTGGATTGCTAGGAATTCAGGGATGGCTTGTGTGCAGTCTCTGTCCATTCTCTGACGCATTCTTATGGCTGGCACAGGCCCTGGGGGCAGTGAGCCCCAGGCAACATAGTTTGACAGCACCGGCATGTGCAGCTGGACTGGAAGATGCGAGCCTGCCTATGACCACCCTGGCCCCTCTCCTTCCTTTCTTCCTCTGCTCCCACCTTATGTGCAAGTCCTGAAGGCCTCTGAGCTGCCTCTAATCCTCAGCTAGATTAAAGAGACATCTGAGTCACAGGGATGAGGGACCCTTTCTGTCCCTTGGTCACTTTGCATTGAGCCGCTGAGTTTGCAGTGCCTGATACCCCCAGCCTTTCTTATTCTCTAGGCCTGGAGCAGCGAGGCTGGGTTCTGATTGGAGACTAAGGGTGAGGGTAGGGGAGCTTGAGCAGTCGCCTGTCCCAGCAACAGTCCCTGACGTCCCTTAGAGATACCCTGCAGCCAGCAGTGACATCACTTGTGCCTTTTCCCAGAGTTCAGGGCATGTGGCCCACCTCCTCTCACGCAGAGGATCTGTGTGTGGTTGTGTTTCCAGGGAGCTGGGGAAGTGTAGCAGCTGCCTAGACTCTTGTCCCCCTCCACATGCAACCTGGTGGCGGGTACTCTGGGGGCAAGCCGTTATCACCTGGCCACTTGTTTATAATGTCAAAGCTCAGGCTGGTCCAGGCATCCTGCATCAGGATCTTCAGGTCAGCACGGAGCTCTGCTGATGCAATGCACAGGGGACTGGAGCTGGTATAGTTTCAGTACTATTCGGAGACAGTAACCGACCTGGGGCGGCTTTCTGTTTGCCCTTAAGCCTAGAGTCTCGCAAGGCTGGGGGCAGCCATCTGCGCCTGACTGTGGTCAGCCCAGGAGACAGGGCCCGTGTGCCTGCCCTGCTTTTGTGCTAATGACTCAGCCATGGAAACAGCAAACACAGAGCAGTTTTTTTTTTTTTTTTTTTGCTTAGGCTTCAAGAGGTGAGAATTAGAACCCTAATCATTCTCTAGGGTGGAGTGGAAACTCTAGAGTACATTGAACAGCTGTAGGCAGCTGCTCCACCCACCGCACTGGCAATAAATCAGGCCTGGGTGCTCCCTTGGGGCTGGGCAGTGACCTTGAAGGGGCAGGGAGCCATTGTATTACCCTGACTGTCCTGGTCGCCACCCTCAGGACCCAGGCCAGCGCCTCCATCCGCCTGTGACAGCTTCCTGTTGGGTTTCATTGATGGCTGAGCCAGTCATATTTAGACTACTCTGTGAGAGTACTTTCTCCTGCTTGCGTCCTGCTGGTAGAGTACAGTCGCTAGGTGGGTGGAGGGGGTGCAGGATGCGGAAGAAAGGAGGACAGGAAGAGGAAGAAGAGCCGTGTGGAATGTGCGGGGCCGCCCCTCAGGGAACCTGATTGAGTTTACCACAGGAGCATCCGCTTTCAGGGAAATCAGGTGGGACTGGGAGAATTTTTTTAGGGATTCACATTTTTATCTTCCAGTCACAGACAAACTGTTATATTTTTCTGTCCTCTGTGGACCTACTTCAAGATCCGTAAGATTTTACTTACCAAACAAATTACATTTTTTAAGTAAAATTAACCATCCCCCCTTTTCTTTAGAGATGCATATAACCGTTAAGCTGTGGTCATTTTTATCAAATTTAATATAGTTCTAACACAGAGCAAAGATTGTGAGAACTTAAGTTAACCTGAGCAGTAAAGAGGCTTTCAGAAATTCTGAGAATAATTTTTGGATATGCTGCTTAACCTTGAGACCCAGTTGGGGAACTACAAATAGAAACTGGTTTCTGCCCTTAGGTTAAGCAGATGGGAGAGGCTGGGACTTGATGGAAGGACCCTGGGGCTGGAGGTTGCTTGCCTGCTGCACCCCTGGCTTCTCCCTGTGCTTGTCCGAGCCACCTCCCTCACAGGAGGGGCAGGTGTCAGGGTGGAAGCCCGCACTGGGCAGGTCTGCAGGCTTCCCCTGCCTGTCGAGTGTCTACCGCGTCCAAGGGTTTGCAGAAGGCAGGGATCCTGGTTCAGGCAGGCAGGGGTGGCCGTCCCGGAAGCTGTACTGCAGAGGACGCCAGGCACTGACGAGGTTTGGTGACGAAGGGTCTCCTAGGAAGTAGGGGGAGCCCGTTGTGGGAATGAGCAGTGCCCTCCCCCTGCATGGGTGGCAGGGGCGGCTCATCTGAGGCCTGACACTAGGTACTGAGTCACTGGGCGGGGAGTAGCCAGCTGTACGCAGTCCAGCAAGGAAGGCCTGGGGCAGCTTGGGTGTGGCTGGTAATGTAGGTAGCTCAGTTAGATAGAAATATTACAGGCAGTTAGACAGGGCCAGGCCCTCAGAGAGGACATGGAAGACAAGGTGACTTTATAACTAGAGACGGACACTCTTCCGCTGCGGGCCAGGTCTCAAGACAAGAGTAAATGAAAGCAGCTACGTACTGCCCTAGGGATGGGCATCAGGGATTGATATTATAAGTCGGTATCAGTCACCTTGAAAGAGTCCAGTTGAATCACTAACCCAACCCCCACCAAGAAGAGACTGGATTTAAATCAATTTTACCTGAGCAATGGTGCTTATAATCTCATTGGTTGACCACAGTTCTGTCCTGCCTCATGCCCACATCTTCTCCACAACCTTAGACCCGCCTCACAACATGGCTTTCCTCTATAAAAGTCCCTGGAAGGGACAGCTTCCCAGGGGACAACCTGCTCGGGACCCCCCTCCTGTCCCTCTCTGGAACAGGAGCTTTCTTTCCCTCAATAAATGTGCTGTGCTCATTACCTCCGTTTGTTCCTAAAATTCATTCTTCGATTTTAGAGAACAGGAACTTGCCCCAGGTACTTCTCAGGTCAGTTTTCCCTACATCATTTGGAGGTTCCCTATTGGAGGTCATTCACCCACCCCAGGTCAGTTTTTTCTCCATGTAACATCAGTAACACAGCTGCTCAGGTGGGGAAGGAATCTGGTTTTCCCTGTGTCGTACACAGGACTTCCCCCTTTGTCAAATATTTCTGTTGGTGTTGAGTACTGGCTGCAGGGAGGTGTCCTCAAGAATGGAGTGGTTAAAAGTTCTAGCAATGCACAGAGCCTTGTGTGCCAGTCCTTGGGACAGTCCCTCACCCTCTCTGCACCTGTCCTTCATTGGAGGAGTGTTATGGGGCCTTTAAGCAAAAGAGTGCAACATTCCTGCTCGGGCTTCGGACATGGCCAGCACTCAGTAAGTGGTAGCTGTTCTTAGTAATTTGGAAGGCAGTGCTGGGAGAGAGCTCAGTGGTCTAAGTGCCTGCCTGGCAAGCACAAGGATCAGATAGGTTCTATCCTTGGCACTGCGTGCCGTGTGGGCCCTGGAACCCTAGGAGTGCTTGCCAGCTACAGAAACTGGGCCTGGTGGGACACTTGTAACCCCAGCACTGGGGAGGCTAAGATAGGAAGATCAGTATGAGTCCAAGCTGTGTAGTGAGACCCTGCACAAAATAAATAAATAAATAAATAAATAAATAAATAAATAAATAAATAAATGCGTGAATAAATGAATGTTAGTTTTCAGAACTTAGAAGGCAGCAGGATTCTTCTAAGTCCACATACTCTTGCATCGTTTAGGAATGTACAGATGTGTCTTAAATGGAGCTGCTCGGTCTTGGGCCAGTAATACAGCATGACCTGATACTGGGTAGTTGAGGTTTTGGGGGTTCAGGTTTGTCCCAGAGAGGTCTGGTTACCTGCAGAAGCAGAACAGGAGCCCAGCTGGAGGGGCAGCTGCGACTCCTCTATGGGGTGCCAGTGCAGCTTTGCTTTTGGGGACCATCCCTCCGCCATGAATTCCCCTGTTCTGATAGGCTGTCAGGCCACTTTCGATTTACCTGATGTGTGGTGAACGCTGCCAGGCGGGGAGAGAACAGTGCCCAGGCCCAGCTGCTATGGGTGGCTGCCTACCTGGCAGTTACGTTTTGCATGCAAGACAATGGCTTGGGCCATATCCGCTTGGCTGGCATGCGTTGGCATCGAGCTGCTCAGTCCTGGCTCTAGCCTGTGTGGCAGAGACAGACCATGGTGGTGGGACCTCACAGTGGCAGGTGTCGGGAGCCAGGCGGCATTTCCTGGGTGACACCCCCAGGGGCTTTTCGGCATCAGGCAGTGTTCCATAGGAAGCGAAGGTGGGGAGGCATTTCCGTTGGAATGCCTGCATCCTGTTCTGGTCTTCCTGGTGTGAGTGTGCTCCTGCTTTTGTGTTTCTGTGTCACCATTCTCGCTTTGCTTTTAAACAGCAACAAAGAAAGGAATATTGGTCTTTGTGGCTGCCAGTACCGTGCATGTGAAAACCTCACGCTTGCTGGTCTGAAGCCGCCAGATGGTGGTAAGATGGTGTGTGGTTTTGTTTCCTTTGCTTTTTAAAAGTCGTGAAGTGGGAGAGACTGAGAAGTGGGAGATGGGCTGGAAGATTTGTCATCGGATAACAGCTTGTGGGATCTTCCCGGCGCTGTGTGGGCTCCGTGGTGATGCTGCGCCTCCCACATTTGCTGAGGACGTAGTATTAACTGTCCCGTGAACACCAGCTAGCCGCCCATTACGCCCAGGAAGCAGTGTGGAGATCAGGAAGTCCTGCATTGGGGTCTTCCTCGGAGAGTGGCCACTGTGGCAGAGGGGAAGTCGTGCTTCCTTCGTGAGGGTGCGGCGTCAAGGTTTTTTTTTTTTTTGAAAATGTTCTTTTCCTCCCTGTTGTCTTAAGGATCCTCTTTCTGTGGCTAAAGCACTCCTCGTGTTTCTCATCTGGTCACTTCCTTGACACCAGACTGTAGCGCAAGAAAATTCTGGTGATCTGCGCGGCACACGCGGGCTGCTCCCTGCAGCCAGCTCCTGGTCTTGTGCTCGCCAAGGGTGCCATGACAGGCGTGACTGAGCTCTGCTCCTGTGCGGGGAGAGAGCCCCCTGCTCCAGGGCTGGAATAGCAACTTTAAGTAGCAACAGGGGGCTGCTCCTCCACCTCTCCTTCCCCTCCCTGGGGTTAAACCTAGGGCGTCAGATGATGGAGTCTTCTCCCCGTTGTCCATTACTCCATGCCTGGGGATAAAAATAAAATGCTGATGCAACTAAATGAAATATGGCTTGTTAATTTGATGTTCTTAAGGTTTCGAGCACCTGTTCTGACCTTTTTTGAAAATGACATCCTGACGGAAGCTGCCTGCCTCACCCACTGGCAGCTGGAGACCTCAGAGCAGTGGGAAGCAGGGAGCCTTGCGAATGCGCTGGGCACTGTGCGCTGGCTAGCGGCTCTGGCTCGCTGGTGCGGCCCGCTGGTGCAGCCCCTCCAGCACCGAGGTCGTTATGGAAGACCATCACTTTCAATTTCAGGAGATGACAGGTTTATTCTAATAAACTTCGCAGCACAGTAAATAAACCAAGGATAGTGGTTCTGAATACTATGGTGGACAGGAATTCTGTCCTGCATCAGCTGTGGCATCTTGGCTGTCCCTGGGCTCTATTTCGGAGGCCACTGTAGGCTCCACGCAGCAGGGGTGCTGCTTTCAGCTGCAGCAGAGCTGTGGCCTGCGCCGTGGAGTGCTCCCTGGTCTATTTTCTTGGTCTGGTAGGGCTGACCACCTAATGGCTTTGCCTTTTGGTTCTGGGACCAAATCTTTGTGCCAGGCGTGGTCTTTGCTAGCTGGAGGGTTACGTGTAAGCGCCCAGCTTCTTTCTTGCTGTTAGAATTCCGGCTCACGCTGTAAGGCTGTTTGGAACATGTTTACTTTCCCTTTGAAAGGTTGTGTACTGTCACTTAACGTCACCATAGCTCCTGAAACGGACACAAGGATGGTGAAAGGAGGACTCCCAGCTTCACGAAGTTCAGCGCCCACTCCTGCGTGGTCTTGGGTGTGCTGAGTGCCGGCTTCCAGGTGGCTCCCAGGGTGACAGATGGTGGATCCAGCCAGGCCCTGTTTGCCTCACCAGAGTAGCAGCTGAGGCACACTGAGGCAGGTTCTGGGATGCGCTGCCTGGGCCACCTTCCAGCCCCTGCCAAGGTGAAGTGACACCTGCCATTTAGGGCTGGAAGGCTAAGAACAGGCTTGTGAGGAAGGGTGCAGACTGTACACTGATGTGAAAGCTACAGCCTGGCCCCCGTGGTGGACCTGTCCCCACGACAGTCCTGAACACCCGGATCCTGGGGCAGCTAGCTCTCCTTGGTCACTCTTGGCTGGAGGAAGCTCGGAATGTAGCTCTTGGAGTTCTGCAGCATAAAAACCAACAACCAAAGGAGATGGAGAGCTAAGGCTCTTTAAAAGCTGCGTCACCGAGGGCAGCTGCCAGTCTGCTTTGGAGGGGCTGGGGCAGAGACCAGGAACCCTTCCACGTGGGGGACTCTGGCTGCCCCTTCCTGGCCTTTGCTCTCCTAACATGTGAGAAGAGCAAGTAATGCCAACTCTCGTGGAAACTGCCCTTGGCACTGTTCATTTGCCGAGTGTGTACTGATTTGCCAGCTCCTCTGAAGAGGCCGATGCTACAACCCAGGAGGGTTCATTACACCCGCCCCTGCCTCCTGGAGGACCTGGCTGGGCATCGCTCTCTGCACCAGAGCCTGCATGATCTTCCCGCTGCTGTAGCCCATGCTCCTTATTTCGTCGGCTGCACCAACCACTGCCGTCAGTAGCTCAGGGCAGGTGGCTTCTCCTACCGGAGTTGGAGACCACAAAGAGTATGTACTCTGCAGCTGGCGTATGCTGGTTGTATGGTCAGCATCAAATATTTTAATTATAAGAACATAAGTCTTTGGAATGAGTGTGAAAGTCAAGACTTGTTTCTACAAAATAAATGAAAGGCTTGGCTATGATAAAAGTTGTTTTGCAGCAAAAAGATGCATCAGATTACATATGTATGACGCAATGGTGGAAAAAAAAATACACTGAAAGGGCCTGTGGAAGAGCTCAGCGGATTAAAGCGCCTGTAAGCAGGCACGGGCTGGAGTTTTGATCCTTGGTTCTGACGTCCAGGCCTCGCCCCTGGGCACACTGAGATGGCACTTGAGACTGGGTGTGGTGGTGCACGCCTGTAATCCCAGCACTTGGGAGGCTCTAAACAGGTGGATCATATGAGTCTAATCTAGTAGTGAGACTCTGAATACCCTGTAGACCCTTCCATCAAAACAAAACAAAAACATTGGAGAAGATGGAGTTGGTGATGTAGTTGAGTGGTAGAGTGCTTGCCTGGTGTGGGCGAGCCTTGAAGTTTATTGCTACACCATTAAAAAAAAGGATTATAGAGAAATGCTAAAAATAGAAGGTGCTCATTACTTTACAGGAAGTCCCCACTGGAACTCAAAGATACATAAGTCTTTGGAAGGAGTCTTTTTGGTAAGACAAGGTCTGCTGCTTTGGCCAGAGGCCACTGCACATGTGGGTGAGGCAGGTGACAGGTGGAGCATGCTGCCGGGGTTGGCTCCAGTTTGCACCCGGTCCTGTGACTTTCAGAGACATTTCTGGCTGCCTCGTTGCTGGCTGTGTACAGATAGAGTCCCAAGCAATCCGGAGGTTGGAGGTCACCTGCTTATCCCTGACTCCTCTTCCTCTGCTGCCTCCTCTTCCTCCTCCAGGATTCTAGGTCTCTTGCTAGCCTCACACAGGGCGAAGGAGGGTGGATCTTTTACTGCCTTAGCCCATGCCTAGCATGGGCTCTTGGGCACCCCTGGCACTTACTCAGATATTTCTAATACTTTGGAGGTGAACATAGCTGCTGCTTGTTGAATTAATAGGTCCCTAACTCGGGCTTTGTGGGGGTTTAATGATTCTTTAGTGGCAAGTGAGATATTTGCTTCATTACAGGAGCCTGAGTTCCCTGTTACCTCTGTGCTTGTGAGGCTGGGAGGCAGAGACCTAAATAGCTTAATGGCTTTGGAGCTGAGTGTCCTCAGGAGGCCAGGTGTCCCAGCTGGGTATGACGCTCCTGGCTATGCAGGCCCAGCCTGAGGCAATCACCCCCGAGCAGGAAGAGGACTTGTGCTCCTTGGGCTGGTGCTTAGCAGTGGTGATCGCTGACATTCCCAGTTGTGCTGCAGGGGCAGTGGCCAGGGTCGTGGACTGGAGTACCCTCCTGTAGATCTTGAGGGTTCCTCCTCAACCTCCCAGCTGTCTCGTGTTTGTCCTGGAGGAGAAGCTGGGCCATGCAGTGGCTTACTCTGTTCCTGTGCTCGGACCAAAACCACCTCCAGCACTGGCCCTCCCTGCAGCAGGAGCCCAGAAGCCGGTCCGACAGCGGCTCTCCCATCCTAGCTTGGCACCTGTCTGTAGTATGGGCCAGAGGCTGCCTGCTGATCTCTTGTTGTACAGGAGATGTCTGTGCCTATACATGAGAGGGCCTGGTGGGAAGGACAGTGCCAGCCATTGGATGCCACAGCTTTCTCTGCAGTGCCACCATAGCAAGTGGCAGTCGGAAGGGTTTAGCGGTGAGGGGCTGTTGGGAGGAAGAACAGCGGCTCTGTGGCTTTCATTCTCCTGTTACCCCTTACTGTCCTGGCAGGGAAGAGGCCCTTCTTCTGGTAGGTTAGAGACTCTCCCCTGGTGGGTGAGAGGCCTTCACAGGCTTGAGTGTTTCATCACAAAGCAGATGCAGCCTCCCTCCTAAGTCTCCCAGTCCAGCGAGGGCCCAGCCTCACCTTCACTGACTGGGACACCACCTTGGTCCTGTGTGCGTTGGGGTAGTGACTGTGGGGTAGCAGGGTGTCTCCCCAAAAGCCAAGTCTCTGAGACCTATAAGTGCTAGTGTATGGACAAAAGGCTGCTGCAGATGTGATGAAGTTCTGAAGAGACTGTTACTTACGTGGGCCATAAGCCAAGAATACTGATTTTTTTCTTTGCTTGTTTTCTTTTCTTTTTTTTTTAAGTACTGGGGACTGGACCCAGTCAGTGCCTTTGCCGTGAGCTACATTCTCAGCCTTTTTTTTTTTTTTTGGCAAATTTTGTGACGGAGTCTCACTAAGTCACCAGGTTCCCTGGGCTGAGCTCAGATTTGTGATCCTCCTGCCTCAGCCTCCCACAGCGCAGGGATTACAGACATGCTCAGACACGTCGCGGGGTACTACATCTTCATATAGAAAGGGGGGAGTTGGGCGCACCACACACAGAGGAAAGGGGCTTCCACGGTCTCATGGTGGGGCGCACAGGACAAACAGAGGCGGTGGTTGCGAGGCCACAGAGCCCAGCAGCGTGTCCCTGCTCAGGACAAGGGGCACTGGAGCTAGGCAGCCTAGAGAGGCTCCCTAAAGCTCCAGGGAGGGAGCCCGCCGAGCCCTGCATGCCTGCTGTGGAGTTCCCCAGGTTAGTCATTCCTGGCGAGCCACTCTGGCACCCCGTGTCACAGCCCTAGGAGGGAATACGGTTCTCCTGAGCATGCGCGCTGCGTGCGCACACACCTGCGCAGTGGGCGTGGCTGCACCCGCCCTCGGGACCCTGCTGGGAGACTCTCCAGTTCTTGTTTCCACCGAGGGTCACCCTGGCAGCTCAGCTGTTCTTGTCATTGACTGTTTTGCGCTTCTTTTTATAAAAGCCTTTGTTTCCTGTGGGAGAAAGGCCTGGCATAGGCCGCACGGAAGAGAATTCAGGTTTGGGCCGTCAATACCTCCGTGTCCCGCAGCAGCAGCAGCGCTGATGCCAGCCTGTGTTTCGTTTAGCAATAAACGGGTTCCTGCGTGAGGGAGGAAGCGCAAGCATTGCCCCCCGCCTTCTCTTTTCTCCCTTCTGTGGTGAGAAACAGAGCCAAATCAAAATAACTTTAAAAAGGGGAAGCACAGTTGGGGTTGGTGGCCTGAAACCCCAGCATTCTGAGGGGCTGAAGCAGGAGGAGGAGCACAAGTTCAGGCCTAGGCCAGGGAACTCAGCTAAATTCTGTCTCAAAATAAAATTCTAAAAAGGGCTGAAGACGTACTGCAGTGTAAAGGGCCTGAGTTTAACTCCCAGCAAAGAGAAACAAAACAGAAACGTGTGTTCTTGAAGGATGGGTGTCCGGAGTTTATGGTGAGGGCAGGTTGAGCAAGGTGGCCAAGAGGTGACCAGGGCTCTGGTTCTCTCTGTCCTCGGTCCTCCAAGTGAGCCTTGCCGCGAGGCGGGCAGCCCGTGCTATGGAGGTGGCACAGTGTGGCAACAGGGCAGACTTGGCTGGGCAGACTGCATCCCTGCTCGTGTCCTGTACGTCTCCTTCACGTGTACGTCCCCTTCACGTGTTTCTCAAGATCAAGAAAACCTAGGAGGCTCCTCCCAGGTCTTGGCCCTGTCCCACAGCAGCCACTGCCCCAGGGGACAGTGGCTGAGGCCACCCCTGAGGTGAACGGATGCTGAGAGTTGCCCTCCATATGTCCTTGTTTCCAACTCTGGCGAGTGCAGTGGCTCACTCTGGCCACGTTGGAGTCACCGTCCTGGGGGCTGTGGCTGTGTCCCTCACACCTCATATCCACCAAGGCAGCTCTATGGGGTGGGATTCAGTTAAGGATCTTGAGATAGGGATGTTATCCTGGATGGTCAGGGTGAAGGAGGCAAGGGAACCAGTCAGCGAGAGGACCTGGGGGCAGAAGCAGAGGTCAGAGGGGAGGCCAGAGCTGGGAGGGATGGGAGTTCCAGGTGGAGGAAGGGCCCGCAAGAGGACAGAAGGTGGCCTGCTGGGTGGGAGTAAGAGTGGACGAGGAACCAGTTCATCCTGCCACCTCCAGGAGGAGCTTCAGTTTTGCCTAGTGAAGCCCATTTTGGATTTCAGATCCCTCGATCCGCAAGGTTGTACATCTGTGTGACCTCAGGGTACTGAGGCTCTGGTCACAGCAGGAGCAGGACAACTAATACAGTGTCATTTCTCTGGGCCATGCTTTTCTTTGATCTTGTATTGGTTTTAAACCTGCCTTTTATATTTTCCGTATAAGGTACACAAATGGTGATGAAATATATAAAAGACAACTAACCTCTGATCCAGGGTGTCTGTACGGATTAGCCTGTGTTCCAAATGGTAATTTTTTGTTATTGTAATTTTTAGGGAAGGGTCTACAGGGTGTTCAGGGTTTCACTACTAGATCAGACTTGTAGTGATCCGCTTGTTTACAGCTTCCCAAGAGCATGCCCTGGAGGTGGAGCTGGCATGGCAGGCCCCGGGATCGAATCCCGGCTCCGGCTTCTGCACCTGCTTGCAGATGCTTTACTCCGCTGAACTATTTGGCTGGCCCTCCAAATGGTGATGTTGATTGCTTCATTCAGCCCCAGTGCTGGCCCTGAGGGTTCAGACCTGCCTCAGATCTTGTCAGATTCGGCCGCAGAGCCCCTGAGCCACCCCTGGGTCTATTGCTTACTGTCAAGAATCCGGAATTCTTCTGGATTTCTCTTCTGTCTTCTTTGAGCTCCAGCCAGTTTCCTCTGATTCAAAGCTGCTGATTTAAAAAAAAAAATTCTAGCAAAGGTCAGGGCATGCATAAGCTATTGTTAAGTGCTTACACAGATGGACCTATTTTTAGGGTACTCCTGTGACTGACTGGGTCCTGGGGTGCACGGCCGGCCGTGCCTGCTGCCCTGTGCTGGGAGGACCGAGACCCTGCTGTGTGGAGGCACGCGTTGCAGTTGGCGCTTCCTCTTCTCCTGTAGCTTCCGGCCTGCACAGATGCATGGTCAGGCATGGCCTGAGGGTAACAAAATGCTTCTTAGGCTCCACAGCTCAGCGGTTTCCGGGAGGCCTTGGGCCTTCCACGGGTCAAATAAGCCTAGGGAGAGCATCTGGGGAGGGCCTGAAACAGGAGAGGGTAGAAAAATGGAGCGGCGCCGGCCTCTGCGCTGAGCCTTGCTGTCTCCGTGTCTGCGCCAGCCCAGAAGCTCGCTGGGATGAGCTCAGTGCTCGTGGCACTGGTTAGGACGGGCTTCAATGCCCATGCCAGCGTGCAGCTGCGTGTGTCCGTGTCATGTGTGTCCTTCACTCCTCTGGCTCTTCCCACCTCCACCGCGTGAGTGCCATGTGGCTGAGCGGACAGCTGCACAAACTCGTGATCCATCCCCGCGGAGCTCCAACCAACAGCCATGTGACCTCAGAGAAGCTTTTGAAGTACTTCCATCTGTGAAATGGGCGCGGCGATGGTACAGGCGGGGCTGGCGGTCTTGCGAGAGGTTAATGAGTCCGTTTGCGCAAGGCGCTGTGGCCAGTGCCAGCCTGCAGCACCTGCGCGTGGCTGCGCGCTGTGCTCCCTCAGGTGTCTTTCTTCTGCAGGCTGTAAAGCCAGTTGCCTGGAGTGGGGTTTGGCTTCCAGGTTTTTGGTGTTGCACGCAACGTTGGAGGGACTCCCTTCATAGGAAAGAATTTCCCCTCAGCCTCAGTTGTTTCCTTGGGCTCAGCCTCTAGCATCGGGGCTGCTGGGCAGAGAGGGTGCGCGGGATGGGGAGAGCCGGACCAGGTTCTCTAGCAGGACGGGGTCAGACTACATTCGGCCACAGATGAGTAAGTGTACAGCTTTCTGATGTGGCCACGTTTTTAACTATTTGTCAGTCGAAGGCCCAGAAAGACTAGGAGATACCTCCCCGGGGATAAGTGCTCCTCTTTGCTTGTCACCAGTAAAAGCTCGGAGAAGCTGGAGAAGCTGGGTGGAGCGTGCGGATGCAGCGCCCCCTGCCGCTCTCTGGGGGAATGGCGAGCAGGTGGGTGGCGGATGAGAGCATGCAAGGCTCCTGCTGTGTCCTGCACCCTTGGGCGCAAGTGCCAGGAAGCAGAGGGCAACATTTTAACGACTTTGGACCATTTAGCTTAGGGTGACATTTACTTCTTGGCCAGGTCCACATACAGCAGTAATTTTCAGCAAAGGATACTTTTGCCCCCACAAACATTTGGGATTATCAGGGGATACTGAATGTAGGGGCGGCTCCAGACCAAAACGTGGCGGAGCCCGCGGGCACTACCGCCCCCTAGAGGGAGGGGCCCAAGGGCGCTGCTGTGCCTGTGAGGTGCTCAGGAGCCCCTGTTGTGAAGGGCACTGGGGTTAAGGTTGGGAAGGAACTGGAAGGATTGTCCAGAGAAAAGTAGTCTCTTTACAGGCTAAAATATAGTACAAAAATATGAACATTTAATCTATGTCACCATTACTATTACCACTGTAGAAACCTGTTAATGGTGCAGGGCAGAATGAAAACAGGTGGAGCTGAAAGGACAAATGGGGATTTGTGGAAGAGTGCCTGCGCAGAACCGCGGGATGCTCTGCGTGCTGATGGAGGGGACGCTTTTCTGTTGACGTGGCTAAAGCTGCTGTGCCTTCCTGTGATTTTCCCTTGAAGGCCTTGGCTGCTAAAAATAGCGCCGCATGTGATCCTTACCCCCACTTTCACAGTGCCAATGTGTTGCTAACATTAATAACAGTGCCGCCTAGCGTCTGGTATGCAGTTGGCACCCGAGGTTGCCGACGGTGCCCCTTCCCCCTGGATGCTGACTCAGGCATTGTTTCTAAAGGGGAAGGGATAGAAGAACTTAAAAAATAATCCCAGAGAAGGGTGGAGCTGAGGGCAAAGTATGGCAAGAATTTCGGGAAAAGCAAATTGCAGCTTCTTCTCCATTTGCTGAGCTCGGAAACTCCTGTCCCTGGTGTCCGCCAAAACCACTTACAAAGTGTTGTTTCATTTCTAATCAGCATTGCTATTCTCTGAGTGACTTGCATCTTAGAGCAATTGTCTTGCGATAATTAGCTGGAGCTCCTCCTTGGGCATCGGAATAATGTGGAGGATATTTAGCCAGAGATGGTGATGAAGGGCATTTGCAAGTGTTCCCTGAACGTTAGACGTTATTTTGGTCATTGCCTGTGAGAAGTAATTTTTTCAAACTATAGGTCCCATTAATGAGTGGATTGTAAGGCTAATTTGTGAAGCACTGGGATTACAAAAAAATAAGATAGAATAGGAAATATTAGAGAGCTTGGGTGCTGTAGAGACATGTTGCCATTCATATGTATATTTGCATATATGTTCTCGTGTACACACACATGTATGACTAGAAGTTCGGAAGGTACTGGCTTAGGTTTCACAGTGTGGTGAGACCTGGCTTGCTTGTAGGTCTCTCCAGGGACCTTGGGGAGGTCACTTGTCACTTGTCACTCACCCTCGCTTTGCGTCTGTTGCTCTTCCAGGTGGCACCCGGGAGATCGGCTCGGCCCTCACCAGGATGTGCATGAGGCACAGAAGCATCGAAGCCAAGCTGAGGCAGTTTTCGAGGTGAGGAGCGCTTTTGTGCCTGACTCAGGGCATGCTTGCTGGTTGGGTTGGAGGAGCAGTGATCCTGCTGTCCCTCCCTCTCAGCTGAGCCCGTCTCCGACAACCTGGGTCCTCCCTGCCCTGCTATTTAAATTTGACAAGTAAAGCCCTGCTGCTTGTCAGGCCTTGAGTCTAGAGCAGCGACGCGCATGGCAGCCATTTGTATCATTGAAAGCTCTGAAAGGTTCGCCGTCACTGATCTAGGCCAAACCTACCGCAGAGGACTGCCCGCCGGGTCCCTGCCATCCAGAGCCTGCTGCTCCATCCGGGTCTCTCCTCCCCTCCCCTGAACTGAGGGGCCAGTGTGTTCTGCTGAGGCGTGCCGGGCCCCCACTGCCTCGCAGAAGCCTCTTAGAAGGGATTGTGGCATGTGCCATGCTGTCCTGACCCAGACTTGCCCTAGCCCCCCGAGAGGCAGGTGGTTGCCCCTGGACCCTGTCACTCTACCTTCCAGGCTTCCGGAGCAGGGAGAAAGGTCAAAGCTGGGGTGGGGATGTGGGCTCAGCACTGCAGAAGTGAGCAAAAGCCGTGTATCCAGGTGGCACAGATAGCAGTGACTGGGGGTTGTGCTGAAAGACAGCAGAGAGGAAACTTGGGGTGCACCTGGTGCTCTCCTGGCCTCTCAGAGGTCCAGAAGCTGGCAGGGCAGCGCCCTGCGGTCCTCCCCTCTGCAGGCTGGGCCCAGTTGTGTGCTCTGTCACTGCTATCCTGAGTATGTGCTGGAGCCCTTCAGTCTCCGAGCGCTTGAGCGCTTTGCTGGGTCCCCACCGCAAAGCTGTTAGGGGGGGTGACTGCCTCCGAGGGAGCCCTGTTCCTACAGCCCAGTGTAACAGGAGTTCTGGGGACAAGAGGGTCACTCTGGCCAGTCTTGTAGTCACAGAAGCTCGCTGAGAACAAGGTGGATCCAGATGTGAGCGTTGGCTCATGATGCTGCTTTGCCTGCCCTAGGATTTGTTTTGACAGCAAAATGTAAGGCTTGACAACAGACTGTATCTGCTTAATTTCTCCTTTTTCTCTTCTGGCAAAAGCGCTTTAATTGATTGTCTGATAAATCCACTTCAAGAGCAGATGGAAGAGTGGAAGAAAGTGGCTAACCAGCTGGATAAAGACCATGCAAAAGGTACGGGGTCTCACGTCTGCTGCGCCCTCGCACCCTAGAGGAGCTGTGGGTGTTGGGGGTGCTGCCTGCCACCTCATGTGAGAGCGAGAGTGGTCTCTCTCTCTCTGTCTCTGCTTCTCCTTAGGGGCATTTCTGTGTTGGGGGTCCCATTGCGGGACCCAGTGCTGTTTTGGGGGGCATGCAGTGTCACTCAGCAGTTGATGGCCTGATAGCTTGGTGGCCTTGTGGTCTCCCAGGTTAGATGTGCACCACAAGGGCAGTTGTAGGTGCCAGGCAGTCACACTTTTGAGGGAGTCTTGGTTACTTTCTTGTGCCAAGACAAAATACCTGACATCTGGAGTTAAAGAAGGAAAGCTCACACTTTGTTTCGGCCCATCATCGGCTGGCTCCAAGGCAGGGAAGATGGCGGAGGGGCAGCAGTTCACGGCACTGGCAGACAGCAAAAGCCAGCGAGGGAGGTGCGAGACACGCCTCTTTCTGTCCTTACGTTGTGCCTAGTACCTGAATTAGGGAGGTGCCAGTCCAATCAGTGCCTGATCCAGCAATCACCCCCTCGATCCCAGCACCCCGAACTCCCAGCATTGCTCTACAAGTCAGATACACAGTCTAGATTCAGCCACCTCCAAAAAAGTGTTTCCCATGGCTGCATTTGGGAGAGGGGACATCTAGACACACAGCGTAACAAGAGGGTCTCCGGGTACTTGGAAAACCAGGATTCTGGGAAGCTTACCTTGGGTCACCTGCCACCACCAGCCATTGTTTCTGTATTGTCTGGAATTAACTGGTTTAGCTGGTTGTCACAGACCTTGCAGGACCTTCAAGGGCCCTTGGAAGGGCTTGCCCCTGGTTTGGGTCATCCTGACGTTGTTTATATGCCGAATATCACGAGGTACATAGAGGGGTAAATGCGGTGCCTACCAACCCCAGCTCTGAGATGCAGCCAGCGACTCCTCCAGGGCTGTGCAGGAGCCGCTCTTCTATGGGCTCTAGATGTTGGCCTCGCTGGGGCTCCAGGAAGGCTGTTTCTGCCTGTGTCGGGCGGGCTCCACCGTGGCGCTGCCTCCCCGGGGGCTGTCAGCAGCTTGTGGCCTGGTGTGCCCTTGCTCAGCCCTCTCCTCCTTGCTCTCATTCGGGCAGCCTGAAACTCCTGGGGCTGGACTGCGCTGTCTGCCAGCTTGCCCAGGCCATAGAAATAAATCGATCCTGGCGTAAGCGTGTCCTATAAACTGTGGGAGTCGAGGCCCCTGTGGCTGAGTCTTCATTGCTCCTGGACAGTGGCCTCCCAAACAACTTCAGCAACCACTTGGATTAAATAGCGAGGCATGGAAAAGCTGGTGTGTCCTGAGATTCCCCTTTTGGGAAAAGGCATTGCCTGCAATTTTTAACAAAAGTTAGGGTGAAGGCTGGGGAGATAGCTCAGTGGTCTAAGGACCTGCCTGGCAAGCTCAAGGACCTGGGTTTGATCCCTAGTACACATGCTGTGCTGTAGTACCAGCCACTGAAACCAGGTGTGCTGGAACACATCTGTAATCCCTGCACTGAGACCAGAGGTGTGTAGTGAGTCCGAGCTGTGTAGTGAGACCCTGTGCCAAACAGATAGATAGATAGATAGATAGATAGATAGATAGATAGATATGAAAGTCATTTTGTTCCCAGTTTTTAAGTATATATATAGATCATACAGTTTGCCATTAAAGCAATAAAATATAACTGTGAAAGAAAAGACGTTTTTAGAAGTATGGGTAGACTTGGATAATATTTAGCAGTTGTATAAAAAAGTTACTAAAATCTTTTATTTCCATTCTGTTTTTAGAAAAGGTTAGAATTCGTCTTCAATGGAAAAAATGCCATCCTCAATGTTTGCTTTAAGAACCATCTAAAAGAGACTTTCTTTAGGATCTGCTCCTGCTGGCATTTCCCAGCTGGGACCTGGTTTGATGCCTCCCTTGTGTCGCAGTCGGCCCCGGGGTGTCGCCTGTGGACCCCCTCAGTGTGTCCCTCTGTAGCTCCATTGGGTAAAAGAAGCGGAAGTGCTTTGAGTTTCAGAAACACTGCAAGGTTCTTCAGGCGGGAAAGGGCAGCGCTTGTGTTCACCACGCAGTGCTCCGTGCATGTTGCTTCTCGGTTGAATGCGCTCATTTACTAGTGCAGCAGAGGGTTTTTTGTTTTAGTGGAGAATTCAGATTTGTTTGTGTGAATCTCTTATGAGACTTTGCTGAGCCTATGGAGAGGGGGCAGCAGCTTGCATAGAGCCCAGCTTGATCTTTCCTCAGCCGACTGCAGGGACCCTTGCTTGTAGCTGAGCGCCCCTCTGCTGCGCTTCCACGTGCCCTTTAGGGTCCACATGCAGAGACAGAGCACCGGGCCTGAGCCCACTGTGGTCTAGACGGGGCAGGAAGTTCGAGGTCCCAGTGCCAGGCGTGGGAGCCACCCTGTGCTCCATACCTCAGGGCCCCTCCGGCTGCTGGGCTGCCTCTCCAGCTGCACAAAGGAGACTGAGGCATAGCTGTGCCTGTTGGGAAGGCAGAGAAAACCACGCACAGGGCGAGGGAGTGTTGCAGGAGCCGGCGGTAGCTGACACGGTGTGGTTCGGGGGAGGAAAGTGAGGGCGTGTTTGAGCACGCCTAATGGGCAGGCGAAGCCTCAGCACCTTAGGTCTGGGCCCGTGGGGACGGACGTGTCCCCGCCAGAGAGCAGGCCGAGTGGAGGGGCAGGGGTGAGGGAGACGCACCAGAAAGGGGCAGGAAGCTGCCTGGAGACCTCGCTCCCTCCTCGGCAGCACGAGGAACCTGAGCTAGCAGAGGGCAGGGAGCAGGGATGGACAGGAGTGGAGCTGGGCTGTTCGCAGGCTGTCCGGAAAAGTAGGTGATACTCAAAATCTTGCCAGATGCTTGAGCCAAGAAATTGTGAATTCTTTTTACTTTTATCAAAATATTCCCCGGTGAGGTCTTCCCTCAAGGCTGGCATGGTGGGGAGAGAGCAGAGTGCGTCTTGTTGCTTTTCACGTCAGTAGTTCCTTTGCCGTGAAATGTCATTGTGAGACATGGAGGGTTCACCGTGGAGGGTTTCCGTAGAACCGTGTACCTCCTCCAGTGTGTGTTCTTTCTCTGACTAAGGTAGTGGCTGTTCCTCAGGATTTTCTGTCGAGCAAAGTGGTGAAATCATTCGATGTTCTGCTTCCTTTCAGAATATAAAAAAGCTCGCCAAGAGATAAAAAAGAAGTCCTCAGATACGCTGAAGCTGCAGAAGAAAGCGAAAAAAGGTAACTGAAGATTCGGCCACTGCCACTGGGACATTGGGAAAAATGAACGCGTCGGCTTTGTTTTTAAAACGAAGGTGCTTGACGCATAGCTGGCCTCCGCTGCCCTGGTGCTGGGGAACAGATAGAGCGGAGAGGCTTCTGTCAAAAAGCGCTCGGAGTGCAGGGGCTGTGGGAACCCATTGCCCTGCCCGTAGCGCTGGATCTACCCGCTCCCCACCTTTGTCTTAAGTGGGCATCTCGTGTGCCACTGTGCTTTGAAATGAAAACTGCCAATTCCTCAGAAGCCTTTTTATGAAAAAATTAGGATAATACAAAATAGTTCTTGTGCAAGCCTTCTGTAGTAGCTGTCACTGGAAGGCCATCATTTTCTCCTGCGCGTTTTGCATAGGCTCTAGCGAATATGGTGAGAGTGTTAGAAGGGACGCAGGGCAGCTGGAAAAGCACTGCTGCTGGGGTTTTTTTTCTTGGTCTTCATGAGGGTGGAGCTTGGTGATGCACCCCTGAAGGAAGCCAAGGAGGGCCCAACGTGCTTGCTGGCTCTCCCAGAGGCGCCACGGTTTAGGTGGAAGTTAGAAGAGAAAAATCAAGCCTCGTCCACTTGGCAGGCACCTGTAGCATTGTACTAAGGGCTGAGAGAAGAACCTGCCCTTGAGGCGGAGGTGGCCACACTCCTCCTAGGCGTTGTTCTTGAGCCCCAGTTTCTGAGTCTGCTGTACCTCAGCTGATGACGTGGAGTTCTCCTGCCATGCTGCTCCGATGGTGGTGTTCATCTGAGACAGCAGCTTTTTCAGGGAGACCGCTCTTGAACCCATCTTATTCTGTCCAAAACAAGCAATTTTTCTTTGGAGTTAATAGTGCATTTAGGAAGATGGGGTGGAGGAGGGTGTTCATGGGAGGAGGGAATAATGGCATAGTAGTTCAACTTCGATATTTAAAGTTCCAGTCGGCCTGGTGAGGCATGTTGGTAGTTCTAGTTGGAACCAGCCTCTGCGGGGCTGAGACAGAGATTGTTCACTTTGAGCCCATCTGGGGCAACCTAATTTTCTTTTTTTGGCAGGACCAGGGTACGAACTCACGACCTTGTACTTGCCAGGCAGGCACTTGTGCCACAGAGCTATCTCCCCGGCCCCAGAGGGGCAACTTAATTTTGAGACACTGTTTCAAAGAAAAAAAAAGGAAGCTGGGTGTGGTGGCACATGCTCACAATCCCAGTACTTAGGAGGTTGAGGCAGGAGGAGAGCCCCTGGAGTTCAAGGCCAGCCTGGGATACGTCAGGAGACCCTGTTTCAAAAAAATAAGAGGGTCTGGGGATGTAGCTCAGTATAAATCCCTGGGTTCAAACCCAGAATGAAAAAAGTAAAATCCTTTTAATTTTCACAAAAATGATAAACCCATTTCAAGGTAAAGGCTAAAGAGTTTTTTTAACCCACAATCAGCTTTTCTTCTTGGGTCAGCTCTGAGCATTTCTCTTGGATGTGTTTTCTAGTCTGGTGTGCTTTAGATTTACATTCTATCTAATGAGGACAGCTGGGAGCTGCTGTCTGACAAATAATAGGGCTGGTATCCAGTGACATTTTAGTGACTAATGGCAAATGTTTACAAATAAATTCGCTTCACAGTCCATCCAGCTTGGGGCCTGTGAGGGGCAGGCTGGCCCACCTCATTGGTAGCTTCAGCTTTGAGGGGTGAGGGGCCCAGAGAGGTAGATGGTCCATGAAGATGCTTAGGCTTAGGAAAAGGTTGGGATTGGTGAGGAGGAGGGAGTAAGAACAAGTAGCTGCTTTGGCTTAGCTATTCCTGAGTCCTTTTTTCCAATCCTTAAATTCTGGCTGAGGTGGTAATCCTCTGAGCCGGAGCAGCTTCTCAGCTGCTGCTCAGGGTCCCAGCATTGTCCAGGGACTGAGTTTGGAGCTCTGGGTGAAGCTCGACAGGCCGGTCATAGGACAGTACCAAAGGAAATTTCTAGCACCTCGTTCTGGCCAGTGCTGGCTAAGCTGGAACCAGCTGCTCTTGGGCTGGGCAGGAAGGTCTGGGGCTTGCAGAACGCCTGGGACTCCTGACACACGGTGTCTGGCCATGGGCCTGGAACCATCAGTGTGGAGTTGGGAGGTTTCCCTGGGCCCTAGCCCGGCCGGGGCTGAGAGAGTGGAGGTGCGACCCAGGCTTTCTGGAGTGCCCTCTTCAGCTCCCACCTAGAGGCGTCTCAGCCGCCCTGTCCTTCCATACGCTGTGCGCAAGCCTTAGGATCAGTTAGACCAGTAGCTCCAAGGGTTTGGATAATTTTCTAGTTATTTCCGGGATGACCTTTGTACATCTTAATTTTTTTAAGCAAAGTGCACTTCCTCGACCTGGTGTTCACCTCGTACTTCTGTGTTGTGGGGGGCGGGCATGCTCTTCCAGGAGCCCCCAGCTGGTGTCTCGAGTGGGGTGCTCTCCTCGCAGGCGTGTGACCTGAGGACTTCGGGGCAGAGGGAGTCGGAAGGCTTTTGGTGGTTTGCGCTGCGGTGAGCTGAAGTTTTCCTTTCTGCTGGAAAAACCTCCGGAGCCTGCTTTGTCTTCTTTAGGGTCAGATTCCTGGATGCTTGATGTCTTGAAAACCTCGCGCGCGGCAGGATAGACAGCTTCGGATGGCTGTGTGTGTCTCCTGACAGCAAGTCAGATTCTCGCGGCTAGGGAGTCATTTGTCTTTAGGACACCGCTGGGCGCTTTTTTGCCGAGCCTGCTTTGAGATGCCTGACCTGTGATCTAGCAGTTCCCAGACTCCTCTCATCAGAATTTCCCATCCGTGTGCGTGGAAGCCTGGTCTGCGCACGTGTGGGCGGTGGTCCTGCAGGTGCAGTGTTCACCTTCCCACGCTGCAGATGCCGCCTCCGATCACATTCTTTACCTCCTAATTACAGAGAGCGTTCATTTATAATCTAAGGATCCTTACGTATTTGTGTCAGAAAAGCCCACGTGGATCATTAGGTTTTATTTTAAAGCAACTTGAATTGTGCTCCAGCTGTGGACAAGGCAGGCTGTGGGGCGGCTCGCAGGGGTGCACGTGGGTGTGGAGTGGGGGGCTGGACAGGGAGGGTCCCTGACCTCTGCACGGGGCCAAGAGCACGGGTGGGGCGAGCCTCATGAGCAGGTAAGGGGACAAAGCAGGAAGCTGGGGAGGACGCGCGGAGCGGAGCCAGCATGTCCAGCCCATCGCCTTGTGAGTAGTGAGGGAGAGTCGAGGAGTTGCACAGCCGTTTCCTCTTGTTCACCTCACTGTGTGTAGTTAGCAGTTTCATCTCTCATTTCACTGAACCCCCACAGTATCATTATTACTGTTATTAGTAGTAATAGTAGTAACTTTTACAGTACTGGGGATTGAGTTCCTGGGATCACACATGCCAGGCGAGTACAGTTTTCTCAGAACTGCATCCCTAGCCTTCATATTATTAATCTGAATTTTAAAATTGGGCTGAGGTCAGGGACAGAACGCTAGTCTAGTACCTTTAAGGCCCGCTACGTTTGAGCACTGGCAGTGCAAAAATAAATAACTAAAACATTAATTTTGGTGAAGTTTTCTGTTTTGATCTGTGACCAATAAAAGAAATGTACCAGGGACTTTCTGGCGAGGAAGAACTGGAATGGTCCATGTGAACCACTTGAAGAATCTGTATGTAGCTGGGGGTGTAGTTCAGTGGTATAAGTCTGGCAAGTGCAAAGTCCTGAGTTCGAGCCCTGGTACTGCAGAAACAAACCAGAAGAATACATATATAATAGACTCACAGCGTTTCATACCAACATCGTATTTGTCATTATGTTAATATTTTAGAATCTTTAGTTTGCTGAATTTCCCAGATGTTTTTCATGTTATAATGAACAATACTTCCAGGGCTTCCCTGTTGAGCTGGCCTCCTGTAGGTGTATGTTCTCTATTTCTCTTCCCCAAACCCTTACTCTGTTTGAGCAGTAGCGGATAACTAGGACGCTCTCTGTTCAGGTGAGGAGGGAGAGCGCTTAGTAGGGGCACTGGACGGGCCGGAGGGAGGCGAGGCCGCAGCCCTCGGTGGGTGTGGGTTTCCCCAGCAGAGCGAGCTGCGGCAGCAGCAGGCGAGCGGAGGGGAAGGAGGCCGCTGCCCGCAGCTCGAATACCAGTTTGACTCTTGTTTTCCTTTTTGTGTCGATTGTGTATCCTGCCCTTTCTCGCCGTGTGCCCCGCCAGTGGACGCCCTGGGTAAGTGTGCCTTCCGGCTGTGGTGGCTGGTCACGGTGTGGTCCTTGCTGTGGGCTCTTCGTGCTTACTCAGGCCTATTCTAGCTGCCCAAGTTTTCTTGCCAGCTCAGAACAATCAGTTGTGCCACTTAATTTCCCGTAACTTTAATAAAGTTGTGCGTGTGTGTGTGTGTTAATCCTTTTCTTTCCTGGGTGTTTGGCTGTTGAGAGTGCTGGCATCGTGTTCTACGGGTCTTGGTGTCTGCGTAATTCAGTATTAGACTCATGGAAAAAAGAAATACCAAGTGATTCTTACCCTCTGTTCTATAGGAATTCACTGTTTCTACAGAATACATGTATGTACACCCGTGCATACACGTATGTGTGTATCTGTTCCATAAACAAATGGAATACATACGTTATGTAACTCCTCAAAATAATTCCCAAATCAGATTTGGTTGTAATAAGGTTACCGACTACTTTAACTTTGCCTGCCATAGACCATATGATTCTTTCCAAACCTGATGATTGATTTAAAAAAAAAAAAAAAAAAATCAGAAGTATTTCTTATTTCAGCAGAGTTTGTGAATTATTTGATTTCAAAGAAATCTGACCTCCGAATTCAAGCCCCAAATGATTCTCTTGATTGAATGTGAGCCTCACTGTGAGTGATCGTGCTACTAAGCCCCAAGTCGCTTTGGAGTGTTCTCGCTGTTGCTCTGCCCCCAGAGTTCTGTCTGTGAGGTGTTCGCCTAGCCCGCTTGCCTGATGGCCCTATCTGTCCCCCTGAGCCTTTGACTGATGGCTCCACCAGGTGTTCAGATTGGACTCTGTTGTCTACACTAGACCCAGTCCATGTGGGTGTCTTTTGAGCGGTAGGCGGGTGGCCCGCCCACTGCCACAGGGCCACGTTGGTGTCTCTGGACCCACTTAGGATGCTGGGCTGGTCTTACTATTGTCGTTATGAAACTGCATGAGTGACTTTTTAGTAAACCTTTGGAAGGAAGGTAAGACACAGTCAGTTTCGTTCCCTGCAAAAAAAAAAAAAAAAAAAAAAATTCCTGTAATAAAACATACCATTGTAACTGTTCAAAATTTTATGTTTCTGTGGCTTTTTACACATTCACAGTATTGAACTGCCACCACCATTACTTCAGGGTATTGTCGTCACTGCAGAAGACAACTCCTCGTTCAGTAGTCCCCTAGTCACCTCACCCGCTGGCCCAAGCCCCAACCTAGATCGGCCTCTCTCCGACGTTGTACGTGAGCACAGTTGTGTAGGACGGGACTGGCCAAGGGCATTCTCCTGACGCTGGAGCTTTTTTTGCTGAGGTTCTGTCTCTCAGCTCTGGCGATCCCTGCAGCGTGATGCTGGGATGGAGGACGTCGAGACAGAGCAAGCAGCTCTGTCCTGCTCCTGTCAGGAGCCTGGCCTCTGGTGTATCTGAGGCCACTCACACCCCCGAGCTTATCCATCCAAGTCCTTCACGTAGGCACCAGGAGCTGAGTTTCCAACATATGAACTTTGGGGATCCTAAGACAAGAGCAGCATTCTAATGACGAAACCACCACCTTTAGCTGAAGAACGGGATCTTTCACATTTAATTATGTCAAAAAGAATCCCCAAGGAAAGTCCACAGTTGAGACTCTCCCCCAGCCTCTACCCTGCTGCGTGCAGTGAGCTGGCTCTGGGTACACAGTGCTGACGGCGCCTGAGCTTTGAGGTGGTGGTGGGGAGGTGTCTGTGGCTCTGAGTGCTGTGTGTGGGTGGATTCCTTTGTTCTTATATCACCCATGTAGAGGGAAACTGAGGCACATTAGAGTGAAAGAGTTAGTTTAAAAACTGTGATGGCTGAAAACATCCAGTCTTCCTTAGTCAAGTTTGTCTTGATTTCTGGTTGTTTTTCTTTTGAGACAGGGTCTCGCTATGCAGTTCAGGCTGCCCTTGAGCTCACTTTTGTAGCCCAGGCTGGTCTCAAACTCGCACTGGTGCTCCTGCCTCAGCCTCCCAAGTGTCCGGTTGTTTTTCTAAATCAACCAAAATCTGCTCTAAGGTGTGAGGAAGGCTAGAGGATGGCGTAGAAATGGCAGGGCAGCTGCCTTCTGGCGAGAGAATATCACCGACTGCAGGATGGCATCAGTTAATTATTAGATGCTCTCTTGCCTTCTGGACCACAGAAAGAGGAAACAGTAACTGTCAGTGAAACCTCGAGGCACCACTGGTTGTAACACATTCTGATTGGTAAGGTACAGAAATGCAGAGACGGGGCGTTCAGGTGAGACAGTGTCATGCGTGTGGCTGCTGAGAGACGTGGCAGGTGTCTTGCAGAGTCCTGATGGGTCGTCCTGTGTCTGTCTCAGAAGAACGAAGTGGTAATAGTGGAATGCAACTCCCAACCTGAAAGATACTGGGGCTGAGTTTGAGCTCTCTAAAACCAGTGAATGAATTTTAGGAACAATGCGGTTAAGAGCAAAATAGGTTTATTGAGAGACAGAGGGGAACTCGAGCAGGCTGCCCCGGAGTCTGTGTTTTCTACCTGTTTTTATAGAGCAAAACTGGTGAGGTGAGTCTAAGGTAGAGAACGTGGCAATGTGCTAGGTGGGCGTGAGGAGGGACAAAACTGGTCAACCAATAAGATTACGAGCACAGTCACTCAGGTAAAATTTATTAAGTCCAGGACCAAATGAGGGAGCAGGTCACCGTAGCAAGTGGGCATGAGTATAGAGCTGGACTTTTCCTGCGGGTGGCTGGATTAGTGAGTCTTTCTGGGCCTCCGAGAGACTCATGGAGAGTATCGATCCTGTACGCCTGCGTCTTTAGCGAGGCATGTCGCTTGTTTATTCTTTTGTCTTGAGGTCTGGCCACAGCAGGGGCCTGTCTTTCCCCGAGTCACAAAGTCATCTGGTCTTCCATATGGTCTCCTCTCACTCAGCTGCCTTGCCGTAGAAGTGACTTGGGATGTTCTGCTAACTCCCTGACACCTTTGGCCCACAGTACCCTGGGGTGGCATCTCCTCGTCTAGAACCCTTCACTGTGCGTGGCCTTTGGTGTCGCTGTGAAGGCCTTGTGTAGCTACAGAGGGGTGGGGGGTGGGCAGGCTGGGCATAGCAGGTGACGCTAACCATGATGTCTGGGTGTGAGGGGGGATGTCAAGTGGCTGGCACCATGATTTAGCGCTTGAGGTGGGCGTGGTCAGGAAGTACAGAAAATACGGGCCTGGGCTGCTGACAGAGAAACCCAGATGTTGCTGCCTGCCCTGTTACTGACTAGAGACGCATCCCGTGCTGGGCGCTGCGGGCCCAGGAAGCCGCTTCACCTGCCTCACTCTCGGTTGACCTGACCAGAAGGAGGATTAATTCCTTCCTTGAATGTTTATGTAGAGGATAAGGAAAATAAAGTGTGAATGTTAGGAAAGTGATAAGAGCAATTTTTACTCAAGAAAGCTATGTGAATCCTCCCTCTGTGGCCAGGAAACCTTGCTCCTCGCAGAAGGGGGCTCCTGGGCCCCCAGCAGGCCGCCTGTCCCGTCCTGCAAGTGTCCCTGGAGCGTGACACTCTGCAGGGCAGGGTGTACTTGGCTTCTGGCTGGTGCTCATCAGAATTCCACAGTGTAGATGGAATCCAGACCTGGAGACTGGCGGTGGAAAAGAAAGGTCTCGGGACTGAGAATGAGTTGATTTTAATGAAAAAGCCGAAGGCAACACTTTGCGCAAGAATGCTGTCTGGAAAGCCCATTGGGGCATCTTAGCCCTCCCTACCCCCTCTGGCAGATTGGCGGTTCTGGAATATGTTGGCTCTGAAAGCCATTGAAGGGCACGGGGTGAGCCAGGAAGCACGCTAGCTCGGGCCAGGCTGTTCCAGCAGTGCCGCATTCAAGTGCAGCCATTTGAGACCCTCCGTCTTCCAAGAAGGATGCCAAAGAGAAGATTCGCACCGAGCAAAACTTGGGTGGTTCTGTCCTCGTGGGACTTTATAACCAGCAGGGAAAACAATACTGAACAAATAACTGGGGAGATGCAGATGAAATTGAACCTGGGGAGCGCCGAGGAGGGCAAGGGCAGGGGACTCCTGAGCCCTGAGCCAGGTGGGGCTCTGCCCAGTGGAGAGGCATGAGGAGGGAGGCCTGTGAAGGCGGGATGGCCTGGGGCCTGGACCTGCAAGATGGGAGGGAAGGCCCAGGAAGGCCAGGCTGCCTGGGGACAGCAGGACGCAGGTGTGCATGGAGAGCAGGCCATGCTGGCTGCGGACATGGCGTGCTCTGGAAAGTGACAGCGCAGGTGACATCTGCACAGGGCCACCATGGGATAGGAAGTGTGATGCTCAGGAGCCTGTGCAGCTGTCCAGGTGAAAGGTCGCGATGGGGGGTGTGGGTGGAAACACAGGAGAGACAGGAGGCAGGAGGCCCTGGGGGAACAGACCAAGGGGGCTGTCCCCCTAACACTGCCACCCACCCTGGGGGGTTTTCAGCCTAAAATCCACAGATTTAATCACAAGTGGACAAAAATGTTTCTGAAAATTGCAGCTGAAGCTGGGTATGGTGGCACATGCTTTAATTCCAGTATTTACTAGGCTGAGGCAATAGGATCAGTGTGTGTTCAAGGCCAGTCTGAACTGCATAGTGAGACACCCCCAAAAGGCAGCTGAACTGATGATGTGCAGACTTCTGTCGTTGTTTCGGAAGTGAGGTAGGGGAACAACTGTTTCGCAGCATTTGTGTTGTGCTAGGCAGGCTGTGTGCGCGCCAGTCTGTTATTTTGTAAGAGGGGCTTGACTGCGGGGAGCTGGGCACCCATCAGCTCCTGGAGCCAGTCCTGGGGTCCCACGAGCCCGTTGTGTTCCGCCAGCACCAGCACAGCTCGGGATCGATGACTGCATCTTAAGAGTCGGTGCATTTTTTATAAATGTACTTACGGGTTGTGGTAGGAATTTAAGACTTAATGATTTTGCTTTTAGGTTATGAAATACTCAAATGGAAATGGTCTCTCTACAGCCATAGAACAATTGCTGTACTTTAAAAACTCTGCAGTTTTAGCGTCCTTTAGTTACAGTTCAGTATGTGTTAAAGTAACAGTTGTGAACCTAGGGATAGCCCAGACATCCACCCATCCCTCCATTTATCTGTCCATCTGTCGAGGGTCTCGCTACATAATTCAGGCTGGTCTGAGACTCACTTTGTAGCCCAAACTGACTTCAAGCTTTTGGTGCCCCTCCGGCCGCAGCCTCCCGAGTGCTTGGATTATGGACGTGTGCCACTGTGCCTGGTGCTCTCCTATGTAGACATATAAACGTCTGTTGTTACATGTAGCCGTACGCTTTCTAACTTGTAAAAGGAGTCTGTTTGTAGTTTCTTTTGAAAATGTCTTTTTGTAACCTGTCATTGCTTTCCTTGTCACTTGAGACCCCAATACCTGACACCTGTAGCGATGAATCCACAGCAGCTAGTCCATGCTCAGCTGGCTCCAAGGCAGGACGGTGTGGTGGGGTAGGAGAAAATCCGCTCACCTCATGGGGGCCAGGAAGCTGAGAGAAAGGCAGGGCTGGGAGGAAGGTGCTCCTTCCTGTCCATGCCCCAGTGACCTGCCTCTTCCATTGGGGCTCTGTGTCCTCCAACAGCACATATAGCGGTGGTTCTTCTGTGGGACTCCCAGGGCCCAGTCACCCCCAGAAGCCCCACTAGGTCTAACCCTTCCCATAACCAAGGCATGTCCAGCAGGTTGGACAAATGTCATCATTTTGACCTGTTGTCACCACACCCTCTCTTGGTGCTTCTCTCCCAGTTTAAGGCCATTTTGCCGTGGTGTGCGGCCCTTCACGTCTTGCTGTTAGAGTGGCATTGGGGGGGCAGGGTAGAGAACCCTGAAGAAGGCCTCTGCTAGCCCTGCGCCACACGGCCTCCCCAGCAAGGCCACAGCTGGCTGTAGTGCCTTGCCAGGTGCTGAGAGCGAAGGTCCGGCCCCTTCCGGAGCTTCAGAAGCGTGGGCTTGTGGGAATTCTGTTCAGGGTGCAGGATTCGGTTACACAAGCTGCATTTCAGTGTAGGAGTAGAGAGGCCCCCACGTGCATGTAGTGTGTCGAGGCCCAGCCTGCCCTCTGTGGACCTGTGGCCATGGAACAGGGAGGTGTCTGTGCCTCGAGGACTTGCTCCTTGGAGTTTTGTCTATTGGAACTCGTGAGGCCAGAGGCTCTGCCGACCAGGAGATAAATGAGGGGGGCTTCCCTGCATCCTTGAGGAAGAAACTGGAGAAGCCATAGAAGATTTTCAGGACAGGTGGATAGGGACAGAGGAGGAGAGTGGGTGAGTGGGTCACCCTGGAAACACACTGAAACTCTTCAGGCGTCAAGTTTCTTCTGTAATGTAACTCTTGGAGAAAACTGTCTGTGGCCTCTGCCGAGGCTGTGTATGGTGTGTGTGTTCTGCTTCTCCTAGGGGAGTCACCCGTGCACCCCAGGTTTGCACGGCTCGCCTTACCTGCTCTCTGTAAGGCACCTTCAGGGGTGATCTTTGGTTGTAGATAATCTTCCCATCATGGTTTTGGGAAAATGCGAACTTGAAGCTTACTCCCTGAGTGAGAACTGACTTGCATTGTGAAAGTGTGGCCTTCGCTGTGGGGTTGTTCTTTAAGCCTGGCTGCCTCTTGCTCCCAATTAAGCTTTCTTCTTATCTTAGAGAAAATAAGGAATTTATTCCTGTATCAAGACAGTTGGCTCTGATCTTTCCTTCAGACCCTGTGGTGCATCGCACTGAACGTCCCCGTGTTGTTCCTGTCAGGTTAGACAGTCGCTGGCCCAGCTCCTCCTGGGGGTGGGGGCTTGTTCTCTGGCTTTGCTATGCTGCTGAGGAGCACAGGTGGATGGGGCTCTGGTCTAGGTCTCTTCCTTTCTCCTGGTGAATGTGGACAAGCTCAGGGCTTTCCTAGGGCTTGCCCTGTACTGAAACAGCTGGTTAGTTGTGTAACCTCTCAGACCCACTCCGGCTCTAATATAATGTGTTTACATCTGTTAAACAGATGTTTATTGAGTGCTTGGTGTACGTGGCCTGGTCCTAGGGGTTTTTCAGGGAAAGGCCAAAATCCTATCTTGAAGAAGTTCAGGAATTCTGTGTTTGGGTAACATGTAAAATGCCCCAGGGAGTCCCAGTGTAGAAGGCAGGAGCTACTCTGGTGTGTCACCCCGTGGTCCGCACCTACTGATGAGATTGGTGGTAGCTGCTCCCTTGGGCAGGCCGCCCGCTTGCCCTTGTTTGTCTTCCAGTTCAGCAGCCTGGATCTGCAGAGGGCCAGGAGTTCTCAGTGTCAGAGCCCTGCTGTCTGCATTAGGTGGTTACCCTGCCCTGCCGTGGTGGGCGGAACGGTACAGGCAAGCGATAGGGAAATGAGTGGGCGTGGCTGTGCTCGTGGCCAGCTTTCTTTAGAAAGACGACTTGCTGCACAACTCTGGAGTTGCTCAGCTCGGGCCTGTGGGTGTGGCCGGGTGAATGCAGGACCCCGGCCAGGCTCAGGACAGGCCCTGTTAGTCACCTGACGCACACCGACTGCAGGCCTTGTTGTTTCTGGGCTTGTTCTTCAGGAGGAGCACTTAGGGCTTCACCAGGGGTGCAAACAAACTACCAAGGAGGTCTGGGGTCCCCAGGACCAGGGAGGTGATGCGTGCCACCTTTGTCTTCAGGCACAGAAGCTGACCCCACAGAGCCGTCTTGTGCCACTGAGGGCCTGCTGTATCCATCATCTTGGGCTTCCTTGAGGTGCTCTGGAAGGGAAGCGTCCTCTGGTTGTGTGGCCAGGGGCTCTGTGGCAGCCACTGTGGGGGTCGTGCAAGGCCAGAAAGCAGGGCAGGTAGAGGCCCTTCAGAAGAGTCTCCTCAGCATGAGTAAACCCAATAAACATGCTGTTCGTGCATTGAAAATTGTAAACAGGTTCTTGCGGAGAATAGCTGTCTTCAGTCTTTGGGGAGTCTAAGTCCCCCCCAGCCCCCAGTCCTCAAAAGTTGTGGTTTCGACTCCAGCACGGAGTCCAGGGAGGAGGAGTCCTTGGTCCAGAGGCTGTCGTCTCAGCAAGCTGCACTGGGGCTTTGTTTTGTCCACAGGGAGAGGGGACATCCAGCCCCAGTTGGACAGTGCTCTCCAAGACGTCAACGACAAGTATCTCCTGTTGGAGGAAACAGAGAAGCAGGCGGTCCGCAAGGCTCTGATCGAAGAACGGGGCCGGTTCTGCACCTTTATCTCCATGCTGCGGCCAGTGATCGTGAGTTGAAGACGACTCTCCAGGAGGCTCCCCCGCCCGAGGGGGAGGCCTTTCCTTCTCTGTGTGTTGGCGACAGTGTGCGCATGTCCACAGTCACAGTGGGGAGTCGCGCCCATAGGCCAGGGATTGCTTCCAGTGCTGGTGGCCGCGGGGTCCTCTCCTTGGGCGCAGGCAGCACCTGCTGCTGTTTGTTCCACTTTACCTTTCCCCCAGGGCGAGGAGGCCTCCTAGAGGGGTTCTCCGTGGGAAGCCCAGCCACTAGCACCACCTAGGGATCCTGGTTAGAACAGACTCACTCGAGACCACCGAGTCCAAAACCCTGGATTGGGGCTTCCCAATGTGTGTTTAAACAAGCTCTCTAGGTGATGTTTCAGACTCGGGAGCCGAGCTTAAGCCCCAAGAGACCTTTAGATGAGTATAGAAAAAGTTCCAATAAATCAGTCATTTGCATCCTGTGACTGAGCTCACTGGGGTGGCCTCCTGCGAAAGCCGGTAGGAGGGCATTGCTGCCCCTTCTCTCACCTCTGGCAAGAGGCCAGCTCTGAGGTGATCCCTGGAGGCAGAACTTGCCATAGATTGTTGTTGCCTGGGTCCCTGATCCTAGTTGGAAAGTTTGGAAAAGAGTGTGGAATGTGTCCCTTCCTCTCCCCCACCTTGCTGGTCATTTATTATGTTGTTTTTCTAAAAGGCAAGAGAGTCATCCACTGCTGGTCACTCAGTAGACATGTTGAAAAGCTAGCCCAGTAATCAGTGACCCTACCCAAGGTAGCCAGACTAAGACCACAAGTGAGTGACTTGTGGTTCTAGCCAATGAATTATTTTCCTGCAGGAAGAGGAAATCTCAATGCTTGGGGAAATCACCCACCTGCAGACCATATCAGAAGACCTGAAGAGCCTGACCATGGACCCTCACAAATTGCCCTCTTCAAGCGAACAGGTATGGGTGACAGGCAAGCCTTCAGGGGCCTGGGAGCCCCCACAGCTGCGCTGTCAGGCACCAGCATTGTGCGTCAGCACCGTTCTGGGCTCTCCCTGCGGATTTCCTCCGCTGCTCCCTTTACCACTGCGCCTGTCTATGCAACAGGACCCGGCGGCACCGGGGTGGAGTCACTTGCCCTGGCTCACCTGGCCAGTGGGGGTGGCGTGGGGCCTGGGCCCAGCCGTCACACTGTCTCCTGACCTCTGCTTGACGCCACCAGGAGTGGCCTTGCAGCAACCTGGTGACAGTGTGCGTGGGTGGTCACAGCTTGCTGTCCTCCTTTTCTCTCCTGTGCTTTTGCTCCCGAGTGACTCTTAGAAAAAAAGACTGGCCATGTTCATTTGGTACATGTGGCGTGGACACTACGGATGTAGTTGGGGGAGGTTGGAGAGTCCCGTCCTGGGCCAGCCCTCTGCGGACAGTCCTTGGTCCTCCTGGGAGGCTCAGCTGCGGATGCATTTGGGAGCTCGTAACTTTGTGTTCCATGAAAAGTTGCCTGGAGTAGCCCTGAGCGCGCTGTGCTCCAGTCAGTAAAGTCGTGGGGCAGCACCTTCCACGCAGGGCCTTTGCAGCAAGCAGGGCAGACGGGTGCAAACATAACTGCAGCAGAATGGGCTTGCTCCCAATTCTGTCAGCTCTTGAAGTTCCTGGTCCTGGTCACACAGGTCACAGGTGGCCAACGAATAGGAAGCGGTCACAGTGCCTGTTCAGCAAGTGTGGAGCCATTCTTGCCTCTGTGGGGCCACAGGATGAAGCTCCTGCCAGTCCTTGAACTAGGGACACGGCAGCCGCGCCGGGCTCTCTTTCCTGGCCTTGCGTGCTTTTCCTTCCCTCTGCGTCCTGCCTTAGCCACACTTCTGCTTGCTGCAGATCGCAGCCTGGGTGGATTGTCAGTGGAGCGCTGCAATGATGACATGTCCCATTTTTTTCTCATTTTCTCCTGTGACAGCCACTGCCTGTGAGGGCAGCGTTTTGATGTTCCTGTGGGGGTGGGAGTGTGGCGAAGGCTGTTCCCCTTCTTGGCCCCTTGCTCATCCTCTTGGCTCTGTCTCCTCAGGTGATTTTGGACTTGAAAGGCTCTGATTACAGTTGGTCCTATCAGACCCCGCCCTCTTCTCCCAGTACCACCATGTCCAGAAAGTCAAGTGTCTGCAGGTAAGTGAAGGTGGGAACGAGCTGATTTCACTGTGAACGGAGGAGCCACTCTACATCTCTGTCATTTTAAACAGCAAATGGTCAGCTAAGCAAATAGTCGTGATTTTGGTCTCATGCTTTGGGCTCTGGATTAATTTGGGGTCAGAAAGGCAGCCCCTAGACTGGTGGAGATTGGGTGCTGTCTTTCAGTGGTGTGCTGTAGGGATTTTCTCATACAACACCAATGCATTTGATTTTCCTCTGTAAGCAGAGCAAAAGGCCTAAGTGCTAAAAGGTGGATGTGTGTACTTCCTCCACGGCTTATTCCCCAGTGGCTGGAGCAAGCAGAGGCGGCAGCAGGGTTTGTTTCCCTCCCAGTCTTTGTTTTCAGAGTCAGTGGATTTCCTGTGCTGTCATCAGTGCCACTGTCACACTGCTCTGCCCGGCGAGGCTGTTCCTTGTTCAGACACAGGCTCATTTCAGATAGTTCTGCGCACAGGGCTGCTGCCCTAGCTGCCTGGTTAGTGGCTGTTCTTGTTGCCCAGGAAAGTTTGCTCTCTCCTTGAGAGTGGGAAGCAGTGTCCTGCCTGGCTCAGGTTCTTGATACGCTACTCCTGCTGCTAGCCACATTATTGGGTGATTCACAGCCGGGTGACTTGCCACTTCCTGAGAATTCAATTAAGGACGGGATGGGTCTGCACACAGTTCTGTCTGTGTGCGAAAGGAATGCCTTTCATCCTGCTGTTGGCTTTTGGGCTGCAGCTTACACAGAGCCCCACGTAGCAGGCAGCTTGAGAGAACAGCCAGACTGTGTGCCCTGAAGCTGCCGTTTGGCTTCTTGTCATCCTTTTGGGGCTCTGCATATTAGCCAGCATGAGAGAGAATAGATTATTTTAGGAGCCGATGTAAGTGTGTTTCTGGGCAAGCCAGCCATGTAGTATTTTTCCTTCCTTACAATCTTAGTTAAGTAGGAAAGCACGCTGCTTTGACACAAGCTTGTTGCAGGGCTTCGCTCTCAGGGTTACTGTCCCTCCCCAGATGCCCTCTGGTTGGATGTGGAGTGAAGACTGAAACCATGGTATTTACTCCAGCAGCGGTTCCCTCCAGCAGACCAAGTCAGCTCTGCCTGAGCATTGTAACAAGAGGGCCTTGGGGAGGATTGGTGTGCGGTGCGTGGCCGTCCTCTTAGCTGTCCTGTGCAGAGCAGGCTCCTGAGGGCTGAGAGCAGAAGCCCTGGCCACCTTGCGCACCTCCTCCCTCAGAGGCCGGGCCTCTGTGTGGATGTGAGCACACAGTACACCCTTGCACCTGGAGATGGGGTGCAGGCAGATCGCTCCAGGGGCGTGTGTCGTTGTGTGCCTTCCCATTTGGCCCTATTGCTTGGAGGCTGAAAGCTGCCTGCCTCTGGCAGGTGTCCTTCCATGCCAGGCTGTGCTTGCCCAGAGAAATACCTGAGATCAGGAGGAAGCTATTAGCTAAAGCACCTGCTTTTTAAATAAAAGGGGAAATGCGTGTACATAAACACACGATCGACCTGCCGGCGCTCTTTTCCGCCGGCTCGTGCTGGTTCAGGGTGTCCTCACCCTGGGGAACGCTGCAGCTGCAGGTGGATGTGCTGACGTTGGTCCTCTGGACCCAGCTGGTCCGACTAAGGACACATGACCAAGTGGGTGCAGCTCCTGGCAGTGCTCTCTGCAGGTTGATGAGGTCAGCTTTGATAGCAGGTCCCCGGTAGATGACACAGCGAAGGTGGACATCCTTGAGCTTTCTGAGTCACAAGTTCTGGTGTGTGCATTGCCTCACCAGAGACACAGGTCCTGCTCCTCTGCTCAGCTGATGAAAATCCTTATCTACTAGGTCGGTGCTTTGGTACCAGCTGCCTGAGGGGCTGTGCCTGTCCAAGGCCAGGAGCCGATCACATTGTGTTGTGCCCCTCCTTGCTGTCTGTCCCCTTGTTTTCCCCGTCGCCCCCATGGGTGCCATCACTCCTTGCCCCCACAGCAGCTTGAACAGCGTCAACAGCAGCGACTCGCGCTCCAGTGGCTCCCACTCGCACTCTCCCAGCTCGCATTACCGCTACCGTAGCTCCAACCTGGCCCAGCAGGCGCCCGTGAGGCTGTCCAGCGTGTCCTCCCATGACTCAGGATTCATATCCCAGGATGCCTTCCAGTCCAAGTCACCCTCCCCCATGCCGACAGAGACTGCCAACCAGGTAAGAGGCCCTCAGCTCGAGGAGCAGCCGGCACTCCGTGTGCCCTGACCGCTGCTGACGGCTGGAACCCCAGGAGGACCTTGTGTGCTGATGCGGAACACCTGGGCCCACGCCTTGCGCCTCAAGGTGCCACTCCCCCCAGGGAGGGACGCGTGGGGAGCTCTACCGCACAGCAGATGGCCTGGCGCTGCGGCCACTCTGGCACTCCTGTAAGAGGCCGCTGAGTGAACAGGGGCAGCATTCCAGTGGTTTTGCCTCCTGCACCCCCAGCTCAGGGTCTCCCTTAACGGCGGCAGAGAGCCTGTTGTTGAAATGCAATTCAGATGCCTTTCTTTGGCCCTCTCAGCTTCCTGTGAGGATGAATTACCAGTGTCTCTGCGGAGAATGCGGGTGATGCTTTGATTATGGGGAGGGGAGTGGTGTGAGATGTCTTGGGTCAAGTGGTGCCAGTCCAGCTCAACCCAGCTAGTGCTCCAGCTACAGCCAAAGCAAGGGCTGAGAAACAAGACACCCTTCATGTGCATTGTGGGCCTGCGTGTCCCCTTCCGTGGAAGGACTCTGCAATAGTGCCAGTGTGCCCCCCCTCAACACTTGGTAAGCCTGTAGAGCACTGGAAGAGCACTGTGCTGCCACCCGCTCCGAGCTCCATAGCGCCACCTGCTGGGAAACATAGGCCAGAGCGTCTGGTTGCTCCTGACTGCTGAACTTAAAGGGTTCTTCAGCTTTTTTGTTTTTGTGCTTTCTTGGAAAGCTGTGACCTCTTTCTCTTCCTTGTTTAGAGACTCAGTTTTGTACAGAAGGTGGAGGTCCAAGTGCCACTGCTCTAGTTTTAGTGGGCCTGTCCGTTGTGCTGTGTCCAGTGGGTGCTTTGGCTTAGCCTCTGTTAAGGGGTCACCTTGTCCCTGCAGTGTGCTCCACTAAACCTTACCTGTCCTGCTTGCACGCACAGTGTGAGTGGTCAGGAGGAAAGCAGGACGTGCGCGCCTCAGAGGCTGTTCTGGGGAGCAGCATAACAGGGCTTGGTTTCAACAGACTGCGCAGGGCGTAGCCTCGTGCACGGAGAGCCCTTTCTGAAAAGCAAAGCTACGTGCCCAGCCTCCTATCCAGGGTGTGTGTGTGTGTGTGCACACGCGTGTGTGCGTGTGTGTGCGCGCGCGTGTGTGAGGGTGAGACTGTTTTTACTCTAGGAGGGCCAGGGCAAGCAGAAAGTGGAAATCGGGGTTTTCTGATATCTAAAAGCCTATACCCAGGATCCATTTGACTAGTAGCATTAGAAAAGTTTTAATAAACTCTGAGATGCTGTAGGACTTAATAGAGACCTTTTTTTAAAAGGCATTATGACTGCTTGTAATTATAAGGTAGGGTGGATTTAAGGAAATTGCGCAGATCAAATCAGCCGAAGGCAGTCGAGTCACCTGTAATCCAGATAAAGACGAAAAACCCTTCCATTGAGAGAGCTTCGAAGGCCTCGGTCCCTCAGCTAGGATCGCAGAGACAAAGCTCCAAACCCTCCAGCCTTGGATCCCGGGCTGCTCAGGAAGGCTTGGGCCGCAAAGGTGCCCCTCTGCCCTCTGGCCTGACCTTGCTTTAGCTCTGCAGCACACTGCTGGATGTCATGCTGGCCCTTGTCTTTGTGGGCAGGGAAAGCTTCTGTCGCTTTCTAGGAACCTTTCTGATGTGGGTAAAAGGAACAGAGACACCAGCGTGGGTTCCTGACAGTGAGGTCAGGAGCTCTCTGGAGCAATCCTAGCGCAGGGTGGGGCTGGTCCTGACATCCTGGGGTTAAGTTGGAGGTTGCCCAAACCAATGAGGTACTGTAGGTGGGTCCCTGGCGCGGCCCGGTGGTGCTTGGGAGCTGGCTGACAGAAGGATAGTCATGGCAGTTCATCCTCTGTCTTCCCGGAGCCCCCAGGGTGTGCTGGTGAAGTGACAGAGATAGCCCTGCCAATGGAAGTCTTTAGGAAGCCCTGTTGGAAGCGTGTGCCCTGCCACTGTTTGCCTCCAGAATTTAGTACATACCCGTGGGAGGAGGCGTCCTCCCTTGGACACCTGCAGCTTCTGTGTTCTGTGTCGCAGTGGCTGTCGAGATGTGGCACTGACCCGCCTGCAGGTTTCCTACCCCCACTCCAGATCACCCTCTAGGCAGGGATGGCTTGCTGTGTCTGGCTGCTGGAGGCCACCCCTACACAGGAGCAGTGCAGGCAGGGGAGCCGTTCTGGGGGTGTGTGTGACAGTGCCCAAGCTGCACTCAGCCTTCAGTAACAAGTAATGTCTGTGCCTGTGTGACAGAGCAGCAGCCCCAGGGGACTTGGACAGCAGGGCCAGTCTGCCTGGTCACGTGCTGTGCCTCCTGGGCTCAGAATCTCTCGTGTGCGTGCCAACTGGAGACAAGTCTCCCTAACCCTGTGCTCTCTCACCCCCTCTTCTGTGTATTTGTCTGTCTCTCTGTATGTGCCCTCCCTGCCCCACTCCTTTACTTTGATTTCTTATGATTTTGGTGGCGTGTGGTTTGGTCTGTCGGTCCCCTCGTGTGGTCCCTCCTGCTGCAGAACTCGTCCAGCTCGGCCTCCTCCGAAGCCTCGGAAACCTGCCAGTCAGTGAGCGAGTGCAGCTCTCCCACCTCTGTCAGCTCAGGCTCCACCATGGGCGCCTGGGCGTCCACAGAGAAGGTGACCGCCCAGGGTCGCAGCCAGCGCGGGCCTCCTGTCCCCACTGCAGCCAGCAGGGCTGCAGGAACCAGGACACACTCGGCATCCACCCTGCCAGCAGGCCCTTCCTGGGGACAGGGCCGGAGCAGGCTGAGGGCTGCCTCAGGGAGCGCGGGGCGAGGCGGGGCCTGGGGAGTGTGGAGGTTTGAAGGCTCCTCCTGGACAGGCCTGGAGTGCAGCCCCAGCCCCTCCCTTGCGTTCTCCACTCCCACCCTCGGTCTGGAATCTGCTCCTCAGCTGGGTGATGATTTTTGAAACCTACAGTGAACAAAGGCACTTTGAGACGCTGCCAGATTTGTAAATTGGCATGATGAGGGGACAAGTCCCTGTCACGTGAAATCATGCTTCATCGCACAACTAATCAAAACTGCAGCGAGCCGTGCAGGGTGGGGACGCTGGTCAGCGTTTTCACTGCCTAAGTGCAAGCGCGATATTTCTGTGGCAGAACACCCAGTGCCGAGGTGGTGTGCCTCCCGCGCCCTGCCCTCCGCTCTCTTGTGCGTCTCGGGTCACCCATGAGCAGCAGAGCCACGCCGTGTTCATGACACCCAGGTTTACCCTCCCCTGAATGTCAATGCCATCGTGTATCTCCGCACTCATCCTATTATATTAATTTTTTCCTTTTCTTCCCTCTTTTTGTTTGTTTCCAGTTGTCTAATGGGTTTTCTCACTGTAGTTTACCAAGTGAGGCCCATGTGGGGCCCATGGGTGCAGGCCCTTCCCCTCACTGCCTGCCCGCCTCCCGCCTGCTCCCTCGGGTCACCTCTGTCCACCTTCCAGACCGCGCACATTATTACACCATTGGGCCTGGCATGTTCCCGTCATCTCAGATCCCTAGCTGGAAGGTTTGTGTCCCCCTCCCGCCCCCTCCCACTCATTACCACCATGCTCGCCTTGCTGTTCTTCCATCCAGCCCATCTTCCCTCCCCTCTCTGTCTGTACTTGGCCTTCCTCCCCAGACCTCTGCCTCTCCCTCGTCAGCCCCCCAGACAGAACCAGAACCAGAACCAGAAGCAGCAGCTACAAGACAGCAGCTGCTCTGGACCCTTTCTGAGAGGGGCCTCCCATGAACCTGGGGACCCAGTGATAGGGCCCTCCCTGTGTTAGGGTGAAGTCTGCTGGGTGGGTTCCCTTCCAAGGCCACCAGTGCCGTTTCCCTCTCATGGGTCTCCTGCTGGGCGAGAGTAACAAAACCACAGCCCAAATTATATTATGGGTCATTCTATTTTATCTTAGAAATATATAAAGACCTGAGTTTTTTGCTTGATTTTTTTTTTTAATTCTAGACATCTCTAGCAAGTGGAGCTGCTGCTCCAGGAGACACTGTTTTATGAGAAGGACCCTAATTTGAAAAAGCATCTAGGCCAGCAGCGTTTTTGAGCAGGTTTTGACCTCGCTGCCCACAGGTCCTTGTGGGCTGTTTGGTCTGCTCAAAACCTTCCTGCTGTACCTGGGCCCCTGGTTGCCCTGTCTGAGGCCACTAGACAGCGGGCGTATCGGGGCCCCCTAGTGGCCAGCCCATTTGCCATCCATGCAGCCACTCTCATTGCTCAGAGCCCTTGGACAGGAACTGAAGCTGCCCCTGGGGTCGCCTTTCCTCCAACAGGCGCTTTAGAACCTCCTGGCCACTTTGGAGGTGGTTGATAACCAATTCTCCTGCCAGCTGCCTGCTTGTCGAGCATTTTCAATCTGTGGGTAGAAGGAAAAGGAGGTACCCAGGGGTCCCCAAAGGGCATCCTCCTCCTGCCTTTCGAGGCTGGGTGAGAGCACCCAAAGGGGCTTCAGAATTGTACCAGCCGGGCTTCCCCTAAGGACCGGCTGCCTGCTGTGGGCAGCTGCTGGGGTGGCTGCGACCCTCCAGGTGGAGTGCGGGCTACGCTGCTGACTACGCTTGTTCTGCTTAGGACTGGGCGAAGCCAGGCCCCTACGACCAGCCACTGGCAAACACCCTGCAGCGCCGCAAGGAGAAGCGGGAGCCTGACACCAGTGGGGGTGGGCCTGGCACTGGTGGAGCCCCGGTGGTGGGCGAGGAGACACAGAGACCACGAAGTATGACCGTGTCGGCTGCCACTAGGGTAAGCACTACTCTCCCCAGCAGGGAGGGGCCACTGAGACCTGGTTGCCCGCTAGGACCGGTGGGGCATGTACAAGTCCCTGTGAGTCCGGAGTTGGGATTTTGATCTGGCTGCAACCACAGGGCCTGAGCAGGAAGCAGCCCAGGTGTGAGAAGCAGGGGTGGGCACAGGGCCTGGGGACGTCACACGGTCTCATGGCCCCGGTGGTCATGTCTCCTCTCTACCCGCAGCCTGGGGAGGAGATGGAGGCTTGTGAGGAGCTGGCCCTGGCCTTGTCCCGGGGCCTCCAGCTGGACACACAGAGAAGCAGCCGCGACTCATTACAGTGCTCAAGTGGTTACAGCACACAGACCACCACGCCGTGCTGCTCTGAGGACACCATCCCCTCCCAAGGTAGGCAGCCTGTGTGGGGGAGACACTGTGCATCCTAACTGCACTGTAAACCCTGAGGCAGACGGGTGCAGCTCGCAGGCCACGCTTGGGGTGCACACCGCAATCTCAGCTCCTAGGGACCTGGCAGCCAAGAGGATACCAGCCTCAGAACCATGGCAGCCGAACCCAGACCCTGTCAGATTAAAAAAAAGATTGGGGTGGCGTGTGCCTGTAATCCCAGCTCTTGGGAGGCTGTAAATAGGTGAATCACTACGGAGTCTGATCTAGTAGTGGGACCCTGAACACTCTACAGACCCTTCCCTAAAAAAGTTACAAAAAACAAAAGAGGGGGGGGGCCTGCAGGATAGCTCAGTGGTCTAAAGAGCCTGCTTAGACAACCACAGGGACTGCAGTTTGATCCCCGGCACCACATGCTGTGCCAGCCCCACCCCCAGGGCAGACTGAGCCAGCCATAACATACATACATAAATTATTTAAATAAAGTTTTTAAAGAAAAAGATTTGGGATGGGAATATGTCTCAGTGCTCCCTGGGCTCAAGCCTCAGTGTGTGTGTGTGTGTGTGTGTGTGTGTGTGTGTGTGTGTGTGTGTATGGAGATAGATGGAAGGGAGGGAGGAAGGGGGAGGGGGGGGGAAGGAGAGGGAAGGGGAGATGGACAGAGGGAATGTTTTGGAGAGGTGGGCTGCAGTTGTCAGGTAGCTGCCATATAAGTAACTCAGGCCTGCTGGCCCATACCTGTCACCCTAACTAGGCAGGAGCCTAAGGCAGGAGGATTACAAATTCAAGGCCAGCCTGGGCAAGGCTTGAGTGAAACAGAAGTCAAACAGTGTGGAAGCGCAGCGGAGTTGTGGGGCTCCGCCTAGTTCCGGTCCTGTTGGCACCACAGCACCGGTGCAGTTGATCTCTTCCCGCTGCGATGAGCATGCGTGTGCCTCTTGTCCTCTCAGCTTTGGGAAGCAGAGCTGCTGCCTTGTCTGTGTCTAACCCCACCCTCCCTTCAGTTTCAGATTATGATTATTTCTCTGTAAGTGGTGACCCGGAAGCAGAGCAGCAGGAGTTTGATAAGTCCTCTACCATCCCAAGGAACAGTGACATCAGCCAGTCCTACCGACGAATGTTCCAAGCCAAGCGCCCAGCCTCCACGGCCGGCCTCCCCACCACGCTTGGACCCGCTATGGTCACCCCAGGGGTTGCGACCATCCGGCGGACCCCTTCCACCAAGCCTTCTGTCCGCCGGGGGACCATTGGAGGCGGTCCCATCCCCATCAAGACACCAGTGATTCCGGTCAAGACACCCACAGTCCCAGACCTCCCTGGGGTGCTGCCAGCCCCTCCAGACGGGCCAGAGGAGCGGGGTGAACACAGCCCCGAGTCGCCGTCTGTGGGCGAGGGCCCACAGGGTGTCATGAGCGTGCCCTCTTCCATGTGGGGTGTCCAGGCTGCTGTCAACCCTCCACTCCCAGGCCCAAAGCCCAGTATCCCTGAGGAGCACAGACAGGCAATCCCAGAGAGTGAGGCCGAAGACCAGGAAAGGGATCCCCCGAGTGCCAGCGTCTCCCCAGGCCAGCCGCCGGAGAGTGAGGCTGCAGACCCGAGCCCGAGGGATACCCCGCAGGGAGAAGACATGCTGAACGCCATCCGCAGGGGCGTGAAACTGAAGAAAACCCTGACCAACGACCGCTCTGCACCTCGCTTTTCTTAGGCTCCCAGTGGAGGATGGACTCTTTAATTAATAAAACCTAATTTGTCTTGATCCATTCCAGTCTATAATCAAAACATTTTGTAGGCAATTCAGAATTCAGCTCTTTTGAAAATACTCAACATATTTAGATAAGAAAAGCAAAATATGTAACTGACGTAATCTTGATCTTTTAATTTGTAAATACTGACACTTTTCTCCTGCACATTTTAATCTTAGTTTCCCTTTTGATTTTTCTGAAGGTGCCAAATTCCATTTAACTTTTTTATAAGTCTTTGTAAAATTTTAAATGCGTAGGGGGGTGGGTTGGGGCAGGGGAAACCACAGAGTAGTTAATTTCAGAAAAGGATTACTATACTTAAGTTTTTTTCATCCCAGCCCCTGCAAGCTTTTGTAGATACATTGTAGTACTCTAGCTTAGAAGCAAATTCAAGTTATTTTAATGCACACACAAAATGGGTAAGGGGTAAAATTCTCATTTAAATATACTATGTTCCGGATAAGAAAAGCAGGACTAACAGCTGAGCAATATTCAGAGGAGGACACGTGCAGAGGTAGCCTCTTGGCGGGAGGGGCGTGGGAGGGCACCGTCAGTGTAGCCCATCCTGTTACCTTTAAGGTTGAATTTCCCGTAGCCCTGTAGGTTGAGTTGCTAGTAGCTTCTTGGTAAACGCATCCGAATAAGCCATACTGGATTGCAGTGTTTTGTTTCCGTAGAGTGTTTAAGGACTCCTCCTTCCCACGTCTCCTCGTGACTGCACACCGCACCCACCTCAAGTCCCACGCATGCCACCGCCACCGCAGGTAGATGTAGAGCCCCCATGTTAGTCTGTCTACTGTGCTCACGTTCATTGAATCCAATACATCTGAGAGGGTAAGGCAGTTTTCTGAAAATGTGAAAATACTAAAACACGATAGCAGGGAATTCTTAGACGTAACAGATGCCTTTTACTTACCTGTGCCCAGCAGGCTGGGAACACTAAAAAGCCCACATATTTTGAAAAAAACTTGAGTGGATTTATCAAGGGTACCAGCTTGGAGTCCAGCGACTTGCCAGTGTGCTGACCAACCTGGGGGCTTGTTTTTCTTATCTTCCTTAAATAAATGGCAGTGAGTTGGCTTCCTAGGGGGATTCACTGGTCATTGGGAATCTGACCACTATACTGTCCCTTTTATTTTGCATTTTAGGCAGTGTTTTTTGGAGTGGATTTGTCTTAAGTGGAAGTTGAATTTGTTCTAATGCCCATCCCCTGAAGTCACCAGAGATCTGTGGGTTGAGAGGGTCAGGTTTGGACGCCTGGTTGAAGGCAGCCAGCCGGCCCCGCCTGACGCCTGCTGCTCCCCGGCGGGCTCCTGGCCCTGCGTGCTCTGCAGGTTTCTGTTGGCTCCAACCTTCCTGGCCTATCTTCTGCTTTCCCACTAAGCGCACCGGATGTGAGAGACGCACCTGTACAGCCACTGTTCTGTATATTAACACTTAACACTGCTGTGACTGACTGCTCAAGGACACTTTATGTTATGGCTTTCAAGCAAGGCATGATTATTAGAAACTACTTAAGCTTTTTTCTTTGAAAAACAAGCTCCTTTAACAGACTATAAGCAACAGTAGTGCCTGTGGTTTAGCCCACCAATCTTGATGACTAAAAGTAGCTGATGCATTGTGCATATGATGCTTGAGATGGTTTTTGCATAAGCAGAAATCGTTGCAAGGTGATTAACAATAGATAAAAGTGGTATTTTAAACCTTCAAAATAAATGGATGTCACTGTACGCTGGTACAGCTTTTCACTTATTTAGTTTTTAAACGTTAGTATAATCTGAATAAATATAAAATGTTGCCAAATTCAATGTAGAGAATGTGACAAAACACCTTGGATAGTTCTGTTTGTGTTTTTGCATACTGTAAAAGCAGTGTCACAGTAAAACAAATCCTTTCTAAACTGTGGTTTAGTTGCTAGTTTGTACTGAGAGTTGACCTCTCCCTGTGCAGTTTTTTGTTCTAAACTTGTATAAATAACAGTTGTGTAACGTGTCTCCCTTCTACATTGTAACAGTTGCTTCAGTCTACATTATAAATAAAGAGCCACTAGAAAAAAAGTCTGTGCATTTGAAGTCATTAACTTTAGCTTGCGGTCTCAGGCAGGAATCAAGGTGGACTGAGATGCAAAGTGAGCTTGCTTAGAAAACTGGCGACACACCATTTCTCTACTACTAGGAGCCTAAGAACAAGTGTTCCCTAAATTAGAATTTGGAAAACAGTTTTAATGGGTTACCAAGTACTAAAATCAACCAGTTTGGGTTGTTTTCAAAATCAGTTCTTACAACAAAGAAGTGTTACACTGGGCTGGCGAGATGGTTCAGTGGTCTAAAGCGCCTGCTTAGGAAAGCTCAGGCAACTGCAAGGACTGCGGTTCGATCCCCGGCACCACATGCTGCGCCAGTCCCACCACCAGGGCAGGCTGAGCCAGCCATAAAATAAATAAAGAAACAAACAAGCAAATAAATAAAAAAAAGTGCTACACTGAGTCTACAGAATTCCAATTTACTGCAGAGGAAGCAAAACTTGATAGCAGGCCCCAAAGGACCATCAGCCCATTTTTCCCAGTCATTCAGCTCCAACCCTGACAGAACGACACCAGCTCCATGCCAGGACCCTGGTAGGCTGAGGCAGGAGGATTGCATGCAAGTTGGAGCCCAGCATGGGCAAGTCAGTGACTGAAGTGGGGATGTAGCTCTGTGCAGGGACCCTGGGTTGAATCTGTAGCAGCATAAAAAGGGAACGGTAGAACACCGCAACCTCATTACGACCCTTAGAAGACCAAAAGGGTACTTCAATCTTCAGGATTTCTGTCTCTTGAGTTGATCGGTTCTGCTCATAACAGCCAGTTGCATTCTTGTACCCTTGCAATATGTGCTATCATTGTGATTTACTACACATCTAACTAGACAAACAATGACAAGACCCAGTCACGCAGTACCATAGGAACCCTCAGAAGAGCACTTCAGTCACAGCAGACCATGGCGACTTTATTAGGGCAAGTGGATGTCACTTGCGAGCAAGAACGTGAGGTGCCTGTGTTCTCTACATGGGCCGCTCCCGGGGTCTGGTCACGATATGCCACCACAGTGGGGGCAAATCGCCTGCCTTTCTGGCAGGAGGCAGCGCCTCAGTCTTGGGACCATCAGGTGGAGTTTCCTCCTGCAGCTGCTTGACCTGGAAAGGGATGAGGAAGGAAAGATTATCAAAAGCATGTGACTGTACCCCCGGCTGTTGCAGCGCGGCCAGTCTTCTTCCTGTGGTGTGTCCTGTCACATCCGACCCCCCCCCCCCCCTCCGCTGCACCCCCGAGGCATGGCTGTGCACCACTGCAAGGTTTGCACACTCCAGTTGCACCAAAAGAGCTTTTCTTCTTTCTTGGGCATACTGAAGGTTGAACCCAAAGCAACACAATAAACTGGGTGGTGGGGGTTTGGGGACTGTGACAAGGGAAATTGTGTTGTTTAAAGAGAAAGGGTGGGATAGTTGTTTGCAGCTTTGCCCCTTTCAGAGTTGGAAAATTTGCCAAACAAGGTGGCACAGGTCTGTAATTTCAGCACTGAGAGGTTGAGGCAGGAGGATCAAAAGTTGCCTAGCATGGGCAACGCAGCGAGACCTGGTGAGGGTGGGGCCAGAGGCCGTGGGTTTGACCTTCAGTATGCCCCAAACTGGCCACACTGTAGCCAAAATCGCCTCCTTTATCTCAGATAGGACTCCCAAGCCTCAAGCTTCTAAAATGAGAGGCTGACTGTGCTTCTGATAATTGTTTTTTACCGCTGCACTGGAGCTACCACCACCTAGCACCTAGAAACCATTCACCATGCTCCATCCCTTGCTTTCCCACCCCTCCCCCACACCCATCAATGTATTTCTCAAGATACTTGGAGACCTTGTCTATTTCCTATCTGCTATATCCATCAGGCTGCTGGTCACAATAACAGTAACCTTGTGACTCAAGTAGTGCAACAATCCAACTGGACTACTTTTCCTCATGCCCTCCTATATTTTACAAAAGCAAGGGTTTATAAATGTAATTCCGACCACCAGGAGAGCACTAAAAAATGCTTAATACTAGGGGGTGGAGAAGGCTAAGGACTGGCAGGGTACAGCATGAAGGTCAGCCAAAGGGCTAACGTGAAGGAGAACGGAAACAAAACTAGAGAACACCCTAGCTAAAAAGACCAGGGAACGTGTCTTAACTTCTGTCACATGGAACACACTCAGGAACCAAAGTGGATCTCAGCAGGCAGGGGCCAGGTAAGTGTCACGGCCGACGAAAAAGTTGTATTTTCATAGTCACTGTGACCACCAGGCCTTTTGTGACTGGGACCTCAGCGCCTAGATGCGCAAGCGGCTGTGCAGGCGCTGGGTGCGCCCCAGTGATCCCGAGGAGACGCACCTCTCGATCCCAGCTTTCCATCCGCAGTTTCTTCCACTGCTCTCGCTTGGCAAAGTAATCAGGATACATGGCCTTCTCGGAGGGGTGCCAGAAATCTAGGCACCATTCTGGAAACTGCCAGGAGAGGAAATCATGCTGTCACTCCACAGGACACACCCATATACCTATCCTGGTCCTGCTCAGGACAGAAGACAAAACTCAAGTTGTATTTTCATAATCACTGTGACTCCCGGGCTGTTTCTAACTATAAGAAATGAATAGCAGAGGCTAAGCAGGGACCAAGAATAAGGAATGGCAAGAGCCCATGGCAACAAACAGCAGCATCAGCCAAGAGAACCACCCCCTCCTTCCCTACCCACATCTTCAAAACACGGGGTGTTCTGGACATGTCACTTAAGAATATCTCATAAATAGTAAGGACCATTCTCAACAGGTTTGGGTTTTAGGTCCCCAAATTAGGTATTTCCAAGTAGATTATCACCTGGCTTTACCAAAAAGTACACTACAAAATCTTGGAGCTGAATTTAGACAGAAAGGTTTTGATGACATCTGGGAGAAAAAACTGACATTCCCCCCGCCAAAAAAAAATCTGACAACTCAGAAAAAATCCTGGCCACTCTTCACTGGGCAAGCAGTGCGTAAGGCTGATGTCTATGAGTGAGGAACAAAGACCGTCTTTCGTGTCCGGGTCCCACTGTAATCCTCGCTTACCTTGTAGCACTCATATCTCTCATACGAGGTCCCCCCAGGTGAGTCAGGGAAGATATAGGGCTGCGGGTGCTGACACTGCCAGAACTCTTCTTCGGCCTCCCTCAGCAGCTGGGTGGCCTTCATCATATCCTTCTCATTCCTATGTTCTTCAAACCGGGCTCTCAACAAACAAGCAAAGTACCGGTATTTGTCCCTTAAACCAAAGAATTCTGGAGATTAGAAGTGTCGTCCACTGAAGTGGGGAGTACAGTGTGGTCGGACGGGAGCCGCACTCCCACGAATGCTGCCAAGAGGAGCAGTAGTGTAGTTTTCGGCGCGCGCCTCACGCTGCCTTGTGGCGGGGGCAGCTGCATCACGATGCTTCCTCCACATGCCCCTGGCTATTGGCAGCAAGCAGCACTGAATTAGATACAGCCTGGCTGTTTCTTCCCTCTCTCCTCCAACAAAGGAAGGATGATTAAACCAAAATAAGGGAACTAATAAAAGAGAAAAGCTATAGGTAGTTGCTGTAGGAGCGTTCAGCATTTACTTACTGGTCATTTGATGAATTTCCTATCTTGTGCTAGGCCTGTATTGAACTCTGGAGGTAGCTGAATAAAAAGGGAGATGTTTCACGGTATAAAGTCTTGCTTGAATTACACAGATCTAGGGTTGAATCCTGATGGACACGGACTGTACACTCTCAGGCAGACCACAGGCAGCTCTGCAGGAACTGGGCAGGATCTCACATAGGAAGCTGGGTGGTGCACGCCTGTAATTTCAGCACTAAGGAGGCTGAGGCAGGACAATGGTGAGTTTAAGACCAGCATGAACTACACAGTGAGACCCTATCTCAAAAAACAAACAAAAAGTCAGTTTAATCAGCTAGCTATTGGAAAATGGTTCTAATAAACCTTATGAGCTAAAAAAAAAAAGGAAACATCACACAACAAAAATCCACATCAGTTAGGGTGCTGAGTAAAGACCAAGCCAAAGGACAAGAGCCTAAAGTAGGCCTCTGTAATGATGGAATATGGGACAAAGATTTAGACCACCTAAGCTTTGCTAATGCTAGAAGCTCTGGGGAACACCATTTAATGGTTCTAAGCAAGAGTTCCTCCCTGCATATTAGTGCACATCCTAAGGACTTTGTGAAGATTCCACGAATTGAAACACAAATACAGTGACGAAGTCCCTGGTGCATCCCAAATGTGCAATAATGTGACAGATTATTACATGGTGTTCTGCTGTGCCTATAGGTTCCCCAATGCTTCCTCCATCCTTGCCTCAATTTCTGCCTTCATGGTACTGTGCTCTCTAGCTAGTTCCATCCTAGGATCTCTGAGGTGTGCATGGACTTTGGACACCCTCATTCAATTCTGGGACCTAAGTTGTCACCTATGTTCATTTGGCTCTAGAGCTGTAGTTCCAATTGCTAAGTTCCTTCCCATGTGTCTTAGGAACTTTCTCATCATCACAGTGGATACAATAGTGAGCACTTGCAACTCGGAGGACCAGTGGATTCTGACTCATGTTTCTGGCCCACTGAGGGCTGGTTCCGTGGCATGCAGGCTTGGTAGAAGAGTCGGGCAGAGGACAGCTGCTCACCTCAAGGCAGGTGGGTAGCAGGAAGACCGGGAGGAGCCAGGGGGACAGATGTACCCTCCCAGGCCATGCCCCACTATAAACTTCACCCCAGGTTCAATCACCTCCCCATATCCCTATCTATAAATGCATGAAGCGTTGGGGGGACTGCTAGACAAAAGAATGTGAACTTTTCAAAGTACTGACTCAGTGCTATCAGAGTCCTTTCATCTCCTCTGATTATGAACTGTATGTAATATTCCAAGCTGGAGTTCAACGGTACCTGAACTCATGGCTTCTTAACTTCCTACACAAGACTGCCAATTTGCTTGTCTATCTACATGTGCACCCCGATGCATTCATGAGCTGCTGAGGCTCAAAAAGGATCACCTTTGATTTATTTGGCATCTACCATAGAAGCTGAATGCATATTCTGTCAAATAAATGACTAGGGAAAGAAGAAATGAACGGTGCCGTAACACTGTGCCTGGCCACCTTCTTGCACAGCAAAGACAATGTTCAATCTGAGCTGTCTGCAACTCCTCAAGGCTGGCACAGTTATTCGCCATGTAGAAGTTTATCTTCCAGATTTTTATTTTATATATTTATTTATTTTTTTACCTAGGATTAGGTTTTGAAATTCTGACAAGCGAGCAAAAGCCTGACAGTGGATTGTCTCCCACCCTGTATTGCATTTGGCCCACAAAAACCTATGTATCTGAACACTATGTTCTAGGACTAGTTTTGAATAAAGGAAGAATTATGTTGGAGATGAAAAAAGATTAGAAAGTAATGGCAAAACTGGACGAAGCTGAAGAGAAAAAAGCTGATGGGTAAGAGTAGGAGAACGGTGAGTTGCTCGTGTCAGACGCATAAACTTTAATCTTGCTTCGGCACTCAGTAGCTGATTTGGCTTGGACAAGCTACTCCCAGCGCCTCAATCTGCTCATCAGTAAAACAGAGCTAAAATAACTCGAGTTGTTTTGCACACTCAGTAAAATAACGCCACATACTCATGTTAATTTTCGGTTCGCTAACATCGTGAAGAAAAGCTTGCTCGGTGCACGCTGGGTCTATGACAACTACAGTTCCGGGCACTTCGTTTAGCCTTCACGCAACCCTGTGCGCTGGGTCCCGAGTCCACTTGCTGACCAAAAAGCAGAAACCCGCAGCCCGTAAGCATCTCTCCAGGGGCTGCGAAGTCGGGACGGGAATTCGGCTCCGAAGGCCGGCTCCGGGGAACGGGGAACCGGGAGCGGGGATCGCCCCCGCGTTCCGTCCCCGAAGTCCTTGAGCGGCTTGGGTTCCGCACCTCTCGGCCTCCGTACCCACGGTTGCCTCCCGAGCCCTGGGGCCCCGCACCCACCTGTGCACACACCACGACTCGAGGTGGCGCAGCGCCCGCTTATACAGCCGCAGCACCTTCTGCTGGTGGGTCAGATAGGCCACCGGCGCCGAGAAAGCCATATCTCCCTCACCTTGAGCGGCCGCGGGGCTTGCCGGGAAGCCGGAAGTCCGCGTCTGGGGGCGGGGCTAGTAGTAGCGGAAGTGCGGGCCGACCTGAAGCCAAGTCCGCTTCCGCCAGGGAGGAGCCTGTTCTGCAGACATGAGTCGCTATAAGTTCGTTGGTAAGAGGCTCATTTTCGGTCGTTGGGCCTTTCGCACTCGTGATAGGCGTCTCTCGCCACAGCCAGAAGGCTCCGACTGCTTGAGGCTTCAAGAGCAGTCAATGAAAGAGGGTGTAGGGCGGAACTAGTGATGGTGGTGGAGGATCTGGTTCTTGATCTAAGCGCTGCTTTCGCGAGTGTGTACTGCATTGGGGAACGTTTATGAGCTGCACTGCGGTGCGCTGTTTTCAGTGTTTTATTCAGTTTAAAAAGAAGGGATCGGGTATAGCTTAGTGTTGACGCCCTTGTGCGGCACTCGCGAGGCTTCAGGTGTGGTTGGCAGCACCACACAAGGAAAAGCAACTTCCAAAAGATTTGTCACTATGTTCCTGTCTCTCTGTGTTCCCCAGCTCCAGCCTCTCCCTCTCCTTGGTTGAGAGGATTGGCTTGAAGGGACCCCCATTCATTCATATCACTGTTACTCAGTACTGATGACCTTGCCTCGGAACCCAGCGCCTAGAGAGCTGGGGCCAGCCCTGCTGGCAGTGCCAGCTGCTGGATAAACGAGAGGTCGCCAGCAGTAGGGAGAAAAACCAATCTGTTACTTGACGAATGCGGTGTTTCTTCCAACTGCGGGAAGAATGCAGCAGGGCTCTACAGGGTGTGGATTTTCCTCATTAGGCTCTTAGGAAAATCTCAGGGACATTGCAAGAGCTGTGATCAGAAAGAAATTTGGGGAGAGTCAGGTTCACTCAGTATGGAACAGAGCCTTACTAAAAGCTTTTCACAGGAGCGTTCCTTAAGTCATGAAGTGCCAGACTCTTGGGCTGTGACGTGCAGCAGTGTGCAAAGCTAGGCATGAACCTTGTCGGGATAGAATTTCCAGCTACTTGAAGGTGGGATGTGATAGTGATCACATCTCAATCTTACAAAGGTGATCTTGCTAGCACTTGTGTGGGTGTAGGGAATGTGAAGCAACTGAACGTTGTAGGCAAGTTGTAGCACATGAATAAAGATGACTCAGGGTTTGAATAAATACTAACCGTGAAATGGAAGCATGACTGGCAGGAGTAATGGGAGAGCCACTCAGGTCCGTTTGAGATTTGTAGAGGGCATCCAGGCAGAGACATGACCCAGGCATTTGTAAATATAGTCAGGCACTTGAGTGTGTAGTTAAAGTTATAAACTTGAGCCAGCCAGGTAGCTCAGAGGATTAATGTGCCTGTTTAGGCAGATGCAGGGACTGGGGTTCCATCCTTGGTGTGCTCTGATGGCCCCAGCACTGACCCCGGGGTGCTGAGATAGTGCCTGACACTGGGCTTGATGGCCCGTGCCTGTAATCCCAGCTCTTAGGAGGCTGAAAACAGAAGGACCACTTTGAGTCCCACCTACATGGTGAGACCCTATAGACCCTGTGCTGAATACAATAATAATATAATAATAGTTATAAACAACGTGAGCATTGTTTTAACCAGAGTGTTTTTCCAAAGACATTTTGTTAAATACTGTGGAGCTATTGCGTTTAGTACTGCAGTTCTCAGACTGGAGAGGTAAGCCCCTGTCCATATACCGTCGAGGCGAGTACAGGGGACAATGGGAGAGCCCTAAAAGAGGCCTAGCCGTTCTGTGAGAGCCTGGTGTGGAGGAGGGTCTTCAGACTGCTGCAAGATAGTTTCTAGGATGTGAGGTCCCTGTGTCTCCACCTTAATCTGTGACCTGATTGGTGGCAGAGAGGTATAGTCGTGGAATGTGCCACAAAGGACAGAGCAGTGAGGCGTGTTCATGGTATAGAGCCAGTTCTCTGCCTTGGGTCACGTCTCTTGGAATGCGTTTTCCATATAGGCTCCAGTGTGGTCCACCAAAGGTCAAATGCGTGCATCTTTTGTTGCAGATTTTTTATTTACTCAAGATATTTGAATTATTTTAACAGCATACAAAGCCTTTTTACTGCTATCTGATCCTGTCCACATTTGTGGCTTCAGCCCTTTTTTTTTTTAATTTTATTTATTTATTTGTTTGCTTGTTTCTTTATTTATTTTGTGGCTGGCTCAGCCTGCCCTGGTGGTGGGGCTGGCACAGCATGTGGTGCCGGGGATCGAACCGCAGTCCCTGCAGTTGCCTGAGCTTTCCTTAAGCAGGCGCTTTAGACCACTGAACCATCTCGCCGGTCCCGAGCCCTTTTTGCCACATAAACACTTGGCTGTCATTTCTTTCCTCTGGCATGTTTTTTTTCAGGACCAGGGCTCGAACTCACGACGTTGCACTTGCCAGTCAGGCACTTGTGCCACGGAGCTATCTCCCCAGCCCTCTGGCAAGGTTTTCAGAGTGCTAGTTTGGGCCAGAATGTTTTCTCTGCCTCTTACGTTCTTCTGACTATCCTGTTGTCTGGCTGCTTACATAGTCTTTTAAGATTTAATAAAGCTATGCTGCACCACGTTATTTATAATTAAAAGTCAGCGTATGTGTTTTGCTCACTCGACTAAACTGTAAGACAGGTACTGGCATTTATCTTTGCTTGCCAAGGTATTAATACAGTGATGGTTCAGTAAAAGCATGAATGATTGGGTAAAAGAATATAGGTGGCCTTAGTGTTGAAGTGATAAGAAAACTGATAAATCAGAACCAGATGAAACAGAAAAGGAGGTGACCTTATTGGAATAAATAATTGGGGTAATTTTTTTTCTTTATGGTCTTCAGTTCCATTCTCCTGATGTAATTATATTAAAAGTTTAAAACATAGCCTTTCCTAATTTAGACAGATATACGCATGTGGATATGAACAGCAGGGTTTTTTGTTTTCTTTTTAAAAAAATGGAGTCATAACATACATCAGTCTGTTATATAACTTGCTCTGATTTTGTTGCTGTTTTGTTTTGTTTTTTGAGACAGGGTCTTTCTGTATAGTGCAGGCGGGCCTTGAACCTAGGTTGGCCTGGAACTCGTCTTTCTGCCTTACCCTCCAGGGGCTGGGATTACAGGCATGTGCTATCACAGCTGGCACTTGCTCTGATATTTAATCTTCTTTGCCACTTAAAAGACACCCTGTGTGAACCATTGCACTGATGTTTCAGCCCACCAGGGCGCCGTGAAAAGCACCTTATCAGTTCTGTGGAGAATTGGTCCGTGAACAAGTATTACGTACAACAATTGCGTGAAAATTAAACCAGTATTAATGAACACGGCCATATGTTTTAGTTTAGAACAGTTGTAATGCTCAGGTTGTAATGCTTCTCCATGTCCCTCTTTTCTAGTTATATCACACATTGCTTCTCCTTTATATTAGTATGTGGAGAAGAAGATGGGAAGCAAAACTCTTTGAAAAGTCTCTACTGTCTCCTAACAGTGTACCTCTGGGGTACAGACATCTTACACGGGGCCTTTGGGAGACTTAAGATCCAGACTGTAGCATGAGACCTATGTTTCCTTGCACTCTGTATGTGGTATGGTGTGCCAGTGTAGTCTAACCTGTAGAGGGGTAGTAATAGCCCCAATCCAGAGCTTTGGTTCTGTGAGTAGCTACAGTCTATAGACTTTCCTTGTGTTCCAAACAGCAAGCTACAAAAGCCTTGTTCTTAGATCTCAGTAGAACGAAATATCTCCAGGATGAAGTTAGACCCTGTCCTATTGTGCATAGCCTGAAACGTTCGAATGCTAGGTCATGATTATCTGTCCTAATTCCAGTATTCTGAAAAAAGTGTTCATCTTCTCCCAGGAGTTCTGAACCAGTTAAAGGTGTGCTACAAAAAGAACAAAAAACATAAGTGCGTTCTGGGGACATAGCTCAGGGTAGAGCATTTGACTAGCGTGAGACTCAGGGCTCCATCCAAGCACACTGGAACTGGAGATAGGGCAGAGGTTTTTGATATCTTTTCAAAATAATTACTGTCAGCACAAAATTACAACAAATTTAGTTATTGATCTTTTATTCACAATGCATGAATGATGGCAACCTGCATTACCTAGCATAGAATTAGAACTCCCACTTGGGGGCAGCCCAATGTAGTGGGCTTCGCAGGAGGAAGAAGAACTTGGTTGGTTCACAGGTCACTTTTTGGCAAGGGTTAAAGCAGAGAAGACCTCTGTCAGTCTGACCCACTGAGAGACTGGAATCTTGTGTTTAAGCAAAGCTGATCTGTTTTGAGATCCTCTTGCATCTTTAAAGTGTCATGTTCATTCTGTAGCATTTAGGAAGAGTGATTATTTTGGCTCAGTGCAGTAGCCTCTCATAATTTTTGCTTAATAGTACTTTTCTCAAAAGATCCTTTTATTATTACATGAATGACATTAAAAATTTTAATAAGCTTCAAGGAGGAATAGGTCCGCCCACCCCTTAGTTTTTAGTTGGGTTCTTTGCTTGGATCTAGAAATCAAATCAGTAAAAGGTTGATTATCAGGAGAAAAGCACACATTTTTTATTAAAATGTGCTTGTGCATAGGAATCCTCATAAAGTAAAGTTCAGAGAAGTTACTAAAGCAAGATGCTTTTATACTTTTAGACAAATAGTTTTATTTTGTTATTATTTTTTGTTTAAATATCAATTTTATCAGGACATAAGAGAACCTGTGCTGTATCATCCTATAACTCGGAGGTTTCCCAAATTTTCTGTTTAAGGAGATTAAAGGACCTCAGAGGAAAGGGATAAACGAAGTATAGTGTGCCTAAGGAGAGTCATCTAGAGAGAGGACATTCTCTCAGGCTTTCACAGAGAGCAAACTGGTCGAGCAATGGCCGTGACTCATGCTGATGGCTGACACTGGCAACAGCTCCACAAAGCACTGTACATGGTTCCAAAGTTAATCCTGAGGGGATTTGAC
>PVKN010000549.1:0-33290 GCA_004027915.1 Capromys pilorides
AAAAAAAAAAAAAAAAAAAAAAAGGAAAAAAGGGGTTAAGGATATAGCTCAGTAGAATAAGCGTTTGCCTGGCAATCACAAGGGCCTGAGTTCAATCCCGGTTCCACACACACCACACACACACATACAATAATAATAATAATAATAATAATAATAATAATAATAATAATAAAATTTCTGTATTTGGAACAGGGTCTCACTATGCAGCTTGGACTCAGTCACTGGCTGAGGGCACCTAGAAGCAGGGCCGGTGCAGCACGTGGTACTGGGGATCAAGCTGTTTTATTTTATTTTATTTTATTTTATTTATTTTTTTGCAGGACCCGGGTTCAAACTCACGACCTTGCACTTGCCAGGCAGGCACTTGTGCCACAGAGCTATCTCCCCGGCCCCAAGCTGTTTTATTTTTGAAACAGTTTCACTATGTAGCCCAGGCTGTTCTTGAATCTGTGGCAATCCTCCTGCCTCAGTCTCCCTAGTATTGGGATTACAGGTGTATGCCACCACACCTGGCTGAAAGGGATGTTTTAAGCAGGGAGAAACTGCTGGGCAGTCACCTGCTGCTACGTGCCTGTATTTCCTTGTATCCTGCCTTAAATTGAGCTATTGATAGCCACAGAAAATTGAAAGATTTGGGGCCTAGAACTGCTGTGGAGATTGAGGAGAATTGTAGTTGAGGTCTTGAAGAAAGGGCTGAGTCCTTTGGGTCCAAGTGTTCATGTAACTCTTCCTTACATTCTGTACTCCCTTCTGGTAGGCCAGTATGAATCCCTGTTGGGCCTTATATCTTAGAAGAGAGGGGAGCGACCAGCACCTTTCTCATTGTCACCTCTACCTTCCCTAGATATGTGCAGGTGAAATTTGTCTGTGTTCGGACCCAGTCACACAGGAAGAGAGCACGAGAGGCGGACATGTGCCCAGCATACTTGCTCCTGCGGTACAATGAGAGACTAGATAGACTATTTATCAGTGAACTAAACACCCAGCATGTCCATGTGGATTGCAAAACTGCTGCTCCTGGAGGAGACTCCACTGGCAAATCTCAAAAGACAAAGTGCTTGCAGAAAGTCCAGCTTGTACAGCCCACAGTCAAGGAAGACCTTGACGTAGTCAAGAAGTCCCCAGTAGAACCATCATTTTGCCTAGAGACGATGAAGGTGCCCTCAAAGCCAGAGCAGGAAAGCATCACTTCTTCTGACCTGACCAAAATAGCAAAAGTGATGAAGAACTTCCTTAAAGTAGATGAGGGTTCCATGGCCTCCTTCAGTGTGGGCACCAACCAGGACTTAGACCGAGCCAGCTTCCAGAGCAGCAAGATGAGTGACTTTTTCATCCGCTTTCCAGAGAACCTCTTGCTGCACCGTGTGGAGAACACCCAGGGCCATATCCTCTATGCTTTCTTGGTGGAGAACAAGGAACGAGAGGGTCGAGTGGTCCACTTCTCTGTGCTCAAGGCCGAGACAGCCACATCAGTGGCCAAGATGCTGAGCATCTTCACAGAGTTCAACTCTGACTGGCCCAAGGTCAAGATGATCTTTGTGGACCCTTCGTTCCCTCACCGGAGCATCCTGCAGGAGAGCTTCCCTGCTGCCCGGATCCTCCTCTCCATCTACCACACAACCCGGCTCTTGGAGAAGAAGTTACAGCGCAGTTCAGCAGATCCATCCTTTAAAAGACTCATGAAGGAAGCCTTGCGGGAAGCTGTGTTTGTCACTTCTAACACTAGCGTAAAACATCTCTGTCAGTTGTCCCAAACCCTCCTCGATGAGGATCTCTTCAGCTTCCTGCAGGCCCACTGGTTCTCCTGTGAGCTACTATGGTACATGCATGTCAGGAAGGGCCTGCATGCGTGCAATACCTACATGGACAGCCTAGACATTGTCACTAGCAAAGTGTCCAGCCTCTTCCGGGAACAGCGGTCATTGCTAGACTGCATTCTCTGCTTTGTGGATTGCATTGACTTCTTCAATACCAAAGCCTTGAAGAACTTACCCACAGCTCCTCCCAAATTAAAGAGAACCCGGACTCCAAGCATGCCACCAAAGGCCAAGAAACCTTTTGGAGTTTGTAGAGGGATCCTCACCAGGCCACCTTTAGAACAAACAAAGCCAGATTCCCAGCAGGTTCTATTGCAGCAGCAGCCCTCCCAGGGTGGCATGCTAGACAGCTTGCACCAAAGTGGCTCTGAACTGGCCTACAAGCTGTGCCACAATGAGTGGGTGGTGGTGCAGAATTCCACCCACCTGGTAGAGGTGGCTGGCTCCTCAGTGGACGTTCAGCTGCTGGAGGACTCTCACCAGATTAGCAAAGATGGCTGTAGCTGCAGCTGTTCCTTTCAACAGCAGTACCACCTGCCTTGCCGGCATATTTTGGCCCTTCTGCACAATAGCCAGCAGCCAGTGGATGAAGCAATGGTGTGCTGCAGGTGGCAAAAGAAGTACCAGCACCTCCTTGGGCCTAATGGAGAATTCCAGGACCGTGGTATGATGCTAAACACAGACCAGCCTGAAAATCAGGGTCGGAACGACATGATTCAGGACCTAAGCAGGGAGCTAGCAAACTTGCTAATGCAGACTGAGGGGGCAGAGCTGGAGGAGCGCTATTCCACTCTCCGGAAGATTGTGGACATCTGGACTAATCCCTGCCAGTCATCTGAGTCCAGTCAGCTCCCAGGAGACTTTAAGGATGTGGGTTCCCTCCCTTTCCTCTGGAGAAAGCAAGAAGAGGGGGAGAAACTCCCACCTGCTGAAGACACAATGCTTGATTAAAACACTTGCCCTAGCACACTGGACTAAACTCCCCTCTTTTTGGAAGTCTGAGAGTTCAAAGTAGACAAACCATGGTAGGGGTCAATATTTTAACCAATACTTTCTTAGCTAGGGCTAGGGCAATTGTTAAAATAGGAGAGGAGTCTCACTGGGTGATAGGCCTTTGAATCTGCCCCATTTCAGCCCTATCTTGGCATTCCATTCCATAGGCACCTCATTGTTCAAAGCCAAAGCTATGTCCATGTTGAGAGGTTATCCCTCTTCTCTGACGCCTGAGATCAGATCTTATTCTCTCCAAAGAGATGAACTTGTGCCCCAGGATAGGATAAGACAAAATGGGCCTCATAGAAGGCCCTGTCTTCAGGGACAAAGGGAAGGAGGGTGATCCTTGATTATTGCTGCTGTTTATGAAGAATCTGTCATTTGTATCTATTTTTATTCATGTTAAATAAAGTTTTTTTTAAAAAAATGAAGTTAAACAGGGGAAATGTGTTCTACTCGATCAGGGAAGGAGGAAAAATTGCACAACAGGTCTCCTAGGTTCATTATCTTTACTTTCAGGAAATGGGTGAATTTATATTCTTTCGAGGTAGGGTCTGGAAGTGTTGTCCAGGCTGTCTTGGAACTTGTGATCATGCCTCACTCTCCTGCGTAGCTGGGATTGCAGGCATGTGCCATGGTGTCTGGTTTGGGTTTATTTGTATTTCTGGCAAGTGCTCCACCGTGAAGCCACATTTTAAGTCCTTATATGAATTTATTAATTTTAGAGCTGGGCATTTTGGTGGTGTATGCCTGTAATCTCAGAACCCAAGAGGCTGAGGCAAGAAGTTCTCTGCAAGTTTGAGGCCAGCCATGAACTGCATGGTGAACCCTAGCTCAAAAGGACAAAAACAGTGAATTTGTTAACCTTAAAAGAAATTGAGCTCTTGGGAGGCAGGAAACGGGATCACTGAGTCAGAGCTGCATGGTGAGACCTTGTGCACGCAAGCACACACACACAGAGCAATTGAGCTGGGCATGGTAGTACATACCAGTTATCCCAGTACTTGGAGGCTGAGACAGGGTCGCCACAAAGTTGAGGCTACCCTTGGCTACACGAGTTCTAGGCCAGCCTGAACTACATAGAACAATTCAAATGCAGTGAAGGTTGTGGAGCCAGGTAGGACCTAAGGCCTCAACTTAAGAAAGTTAGCAATTCACCACTTATTTTGTCCTCTTCTTACCAAGCCTTCAGTGTTGATTTTGGGTTGCCTTATAATCTAGCAGTCAGAGTTCATATAGACCTGAAGAAATCTGATTTCTAGATTTGACTGCCAGAACTTGCTGGGAGACTACAGGCAAGTCCCTAACCTCTTTGACCCCAACTTCCTCACATGTAAAATTTAGTGTGTTGTTCTAATCCCCAACTTCACCTCTAGATCTATATAAAATTTTCTTTGCAGTAACACTACCAACACGTGGTGGTGTTGGTAATCTTAATTACCTAAAGCCTGGTAACCACCAACTTCCTAAGACCATCATCTTCAGGGGAATGGAGGACAAAAATGCCAGGCAGTAGACTCTTGCCCTAATTCATAGACATGATGTCACACCACCGCTATGGACCTATTTTGTACATTCTAGAGGGAACTGGGCTGGACACCTCCATAATTCTCTTTTTCGGATCTGGATTTCCTCAACTTCGGGGGTTGGGTTCCTGATCTCTGTAAGAGTAGCAAAAATTGAGGCGTGGGCCTCAGTTTCCCCATAAGGAAGAGTCCATTGTACAATTACATTCAGTCTTTTTGAAACTCCGGACAAGAGTTTAACATCACCACCACCACACAATAAAATGTTTTCAGTAAAACAGTTTTCATTGTGGCCTTTGAGGTAACTTCTGTAAGCAATGTGACCTTCTTGTCGTCTAGGCCCCAAGAAAGCTCCAGGATTCCAGGCGCAGCATTCACTCGCGAGTGACCCCTGTCAGGTTTTTCCGTTGGTTACTGCCGGCAGAACCCCTGGTAACCCTGGTAACAGTAACCGCACGCACATTGCCGAACTAGGATTGGCCCATGCCTCCAAAACGAATTCCTCAGACCATTGGCTTGAGTCACTGCAACTGGGCGCCGTGGTTGGTGAGCCTACAGGTCAGTCAGTGGGAGGGCGGGTCAAATAGAAATGGCGCCGCCGCCAGGGTGTGGATGACTGACATTTTTTTCCGGAGTTGAAGGTGGGTGGGAAGCTCCTGGTCCCCGCTTTCTGACATTTCTCGGCACCAATAGAGTGGGAGGGTAACTGCTGTGACTCCGCCGGACTCCAAACGCGAATGTCAGACATTCCCATCTTTCACCCGGGTTAAAGGTGAGGGGTCAAAGGCCGATTCCTCTTTCTTCCTGGCTTTTGGACCCTGTGGGAAGTTCTTAGGGTCTCCAGCGGGAGACTTGGCTTTCAGCTACCACCAGAGGAATAGTGACAAGATTCCTTAACGTCTTTAAGCCTCAGTTTTTTTCTACAAAATGTGGACAGTAACCCTCTTGGGGGTCAGAAGGAAAGATTTCAGTGGAGCATTTCAGCTAATGGAGGAGTATGTGCAGAGGTAGAGGCAGCGCACATGTTAGCCTCTTTTAATGGTGGAAGGAATCGCTATCAGAGAATGTCATTGACTTCCCCAGCATCCCAAAGCAAGTTTGCGGCAATTACAGTTTTTCTTAAGTTGTGCTGTCGTATTGTGTCTGCTTGCTTTTATATACCATCATGAAAGGAAACAGTGGATACCACGAGTTAATTTGTAAACATAAAGGCCAAACAAATATTTAGAATGCTATTTTAAAAGGGGAAGGGGATATGCAGCTCTTTCACATCTATTTAGTTATTGTGACAAGGTCTTGCTATGTAATTCAGGCTGGCCTTGAACTCACTATTAGCTCAAGTTTGACTGAAGGCAATTCTGCCTCAGCCTTCAGTGTGCTGGAATTACAGGTGTGTATCATCACACCCATAGTTTGGGCTGGGGTTACTGGGGATTGAACCCAGGACCTTTGTACTAAACTACATCTCAGCTCAGCTGCTTTTTTTTTTTTTTTTTGAGACGGGAGCTCACTAAATCGCTAAATTGTCCAGACTGGGCTCCAACTTCTGATCTTACTCAGTCTTCCAGAGTACTGAAATATACACGTGTGCGCCATTTCACCCAGGTTTACAGCAGTGCTCCTGCCTCAGCCTCCTAAGTGCTGGGATTACAGCTATGTGTCATCACACTCAGCCTGAGAGATCTTTCCTGGCCACCGTAATTGAAGTATCCCATGCTGGGCGTGGTGGCACACCCCTGTAATCCCAGAATTTGGGAGACTGAGGCAGGAGGATCTTGAGTTTTGAGACCAGCCTGGGCAACAAAGTGAGCTCAAGGCCATCCTGAACTGCATAGCGAGACGCTGTCTTAAAAAAAAAAAATCAAAGAGCCCCCCCCTGCCCAACTCATTGTCTGACTTGTTACTCTGGTTTATGAGTTTTGTAACCCTCATTATCTGATATATCCTTGCCTATTTGTTACAACAAAACAATGCTGACACATATTAAGTGTTCAACAAATATTGTCTAGATGAGTAAGTGAAGAGCCAAGTCCCCACGTCTCCCTTAAGCCTTTGTTGTTCTCCACAGGTGCATCTTTGGAACAAGATCTAGAAACCACAGCCCAGCCTCTACCCTTGAGCATTTCAAGGCCTAGACCACAGTCCTCTTGAGACTGTTTAGACCTGGGCGTTCAGCCATCTCCTGTCTCCCCCATGGCGCGCGCCATGCTGAATGGGCATCTGATTAAAGACTCAAGCCTACCTGTGCTGCTTCACCAGGTTAGCAAGACCCCCCAACTAGATACCTTCAGCTACCAGAACTGCTTTATGCAAGATCTGTTCTCCCATTTCCCTGAGATCTTATTTATCCACCGCACCTATAACCCAAGGGGCAAGGTGTTGTATACCTTCCTGGTGGATGGACCTCGAGTACAGCTAGAAGGTCCCCTTGCCCGGGCAGTCTACTTTGCCATTCCTGCCAGTGATGATGCTGAAGGCCTAGCCCAGATGTTCCAGGTGTTCAAGAAGTTCAACCCAGTGTGGGAGAGAGTCTGCACCATTCTGGTGGATCCCCACTTCCTCCCACTGCCCACACTGGCCATGGAGTTCCCCACAGCTGAAGTCCTGCTCTCAGCCTTCCACATTTGTAAATTCCTACAGGGTAAGTTATATCAGCTGTCCCTTGAGCAGCCTGTGGAAAGGGCGCTTTTGGCCTCCTTACAGAGCACCATGTGCTCAGCTACAGCTGGCAACCTGAGGAAGTTCTTCACGCTCCTGAGCAGCTGCCTCCCCCCAGCCCGACTGGCTGAGCTCCACTCACACTGGCTGCTCAATGACCGCATCTGGCTGGCCCACCGCTGGAGAAGCCGGGGAGAGAGCAGCCGCTACTTCCAGAGCCTCGAGGTCACCACCCGAATTCTTAGTCAGTTTTTTGCCACCGACCCATCTGAAAAACAAGGCCTCACCTCCCTATTCCGATACATGCAGCAGAACCCTGGAGACAAGTCAAGCTGCAACCTGTGCCTGAGTCCACAGAAGAATCATACCACCTCAGATGCCAGGCCTGAAACCCCCAAAGTAGAGCAGTTGGTAGGAGCTGGCATCCAGAATTCCCTCAATGCCATCTGCACAGGGCCAGCCGCCCAGCTCTGCCTGGGTGAGCTTGCTGTGGTCCAGAAGTCCACGCACCTTATTGGCTCCGGCTCAGAAAAGATAAACATCCAGATCCTGGAGGACACCCATAAGGTGCAGCCCCAGCCTCCCAGCAGCTGCAGTTGCTACTTTAACCAGGTCTTCCACTTGCCCTGCCGCCACATCCTAGCCACGCTTAGTGCACGCCACCAGGTGCTCCAGCTGGACATGCTGCCAGCCCAGTGGACAGCGGATTGCACCACTAGCCTTGACGGCATCCTGGGCAGCAAGTGGAATGAGGCTCTGGATAAGTATCTGGCAGTGACTCACCTCACTGAGGAGGTGGGTCAGCTCTTACAGCACTGTAGCAAAGAGGAGTTCGAGCGGCGGTACAGCACCCTGCGGGAACTAGCCGACAGCTGGATCGGCCCTTACGAGCAAGTGCAGCTCTGATTCCTCTTGATGTTCAGAGATGCTCACACACATGCCTCGCATCCTTCCTTACACACGCGCACGCATGCACACACACACACACACACTGAGTGCGCATGCATGCATGCACTCAGTCATATTTTCATAGCATTTCCTCCCTAAATAGGGCCAAGAGATTTCTCAGCTGCTACCTCGCATATGCCTAGCTCTGCCGATGTTTTCTGTAAAGGGCCCAATAGTAAATATTTTAGATTGGATGGTCACATACGTCTCTTGTATAATCTTGGTTTGGTTTTGACAACTTACAAGGTAAAAATGATTGTTAGTTTCCAAACATCTTATACAGTGAAATAAGACGAGATATGGTGGTGCACGCCTGTAATCCTAGCACTCAAGAAGCTGAGACACGGGGAGGACTGCGGCAAGTTGGAGACCAGCCTGGGCTACAAAGTTCAAGGCCAGCCTGAACTGCATAATACAACCCTGTCTTAAGACAAAAAAAAAAAAAAGAAACAACTGATAATACATCAGGCGGTGAGGCCAGGGCAAGGGCTTGGTACCAGTCACAAGAAAACTCACCTGACCCATATCCATGGCTGAGCTGGCCTACCAAGGGGCTGCTCAGGGAGGTGGCCCCGTCCGGCTCAGTGGCTTTTCCCCTTCATTTTGCAATCACTAAAGTTGAATGTTGTGTATTTTAATCCTTGTCTGTGTGCCTCTGCCCTGTGGTGACATTTCAGGTACATTGTGGAACCTTGTTGCATAGGCCTGGTTCTATCTACCTTTACCAGCAGTGGGACTCTGGGCAAGTCAGTTTTCTAAGCCTTCTGTTGTGTATCTTCGTAAATAGGTATTTTGCTGGGCCTGGTGCTATGTATAATCCCAGCACTCAGGAGACTGAGGCAGGAGGCTTGCAGGAAGTTGGAGGCCAGCCTGAACTAGTGAGATCTTGTTTCAAAAACATACACAGAAGAGCATATCAGGTTAAAGAAGAGTGATCTTTTACTTGTCCGAACACCTAGTGGGTAATTTTCCTTCCTTGTTACTTGTTCCATCAGCTGCCTTCAACAGGCTAACAAATTTAAGGTAGTAAGAAAATTCACATTACCTGTAACTTTTTCCCCTGGTCCTGGGCATTGACCCAAGAGGTTCTGTCACTAGGGTTCATCCCTACCGTTTTAAATTTTTATTTAAATACTAGCAGTTGAGCCCAGGACCTTCACACAGGTACATCCTCAGCCTCTTTTCACTGCATTGCCCAGGCTGAGCTCAAATTTGTGATCCTCCTACCTCAGCCTCCCAGAATGCTGGGATTCTAGGTGTGTGCCACCACACCTGATTTCATTTTTTGAGACAGGATCATGCTAAATTACCCAGGCAGACTTCGAATTTGCGACCCTGTTCCCTCACCCTCCCAAGTTGCTGTGCACCACTGTATGCGGGTATACAACAACAGGCTGAGAAATTCAAGGCAGTAGTTTTTGATCAGGTCTTCAGAAGTCTTCACTTTCCAAATGTGATCCCCTGCCTAGATAATTTTAATCTGTCTGATCAAACTCAGTGCTATCAAGAGAACCTTTGTGGGGCCTGGGCACTGGTGGACTGGAATATTTTTTCATCACCCACCCAGTTCCAATTCCTTCCGCAGGCTCCCGCCAACCATCTACCCAAAAACCATACAGAGAAGCCACCTGTGTGTCTGGTGCTATTTCATCCAGCTACAAGCAGGGGCCAGGAGGCTGGCCCCTCCAGGATCTCGCTAGGGGTGTCTCCCCAGAGGCTCTGTGGGCCTGTGTCTGTATCCACTGCACCCCCTCCACAGCTCTCTCTGGCTCTGGGTGGGCCAGCATGAAAGCTTGAGCTGCCCGGATCAAGTCCTCTTCCCGAAGGCCTGGGACAGGCACGGTGGGGATGCCAGCGATCATCATGGCCAAGGTCAGGATGCAGATGTCAGGCTGGGTGCCACTGGCCTCCTTTCCCCCTGTCTCAGAGGGCACTGGCAGAACCCCTGGTGACACCCCACATAGCACCAGGGGCCCAGTCCTGCTGGGACCACCCAGGGGGGGAGCTCTGCTTGTGGAGCAGCCATGCTCCCAGCCCAGGTTCTCTGGTGGCCTTGTGAGGCAGAGTTGGTGGCAGTACCGACTGTACTCCTTCTTTGGCAGTGTCTCCCAGCTAGCACCCCCTGGGCAGTGCCTGGCTTCAGGTTCTGCCTGGGCACCAGGTACCATCTGCTCAGCTTTCTGGCTCAGAGGGCCTGGTCCACCAGAGGCCACCACCACTGGCTCTGCCGCACTATAGAGACCAAGGGAGGGACCTGGAGAAGCAGCCCCACCTGCAGAGACAGGAAGGAGATGGAATGTTATTTTTGGCCTCCTCCACGAAGAGGCCCTGAGCGTCAGGGCTTGGGAATAGGAGCAATTAAGACCAGCCCAGGAAGGGCTGTCCAGGGGCTGGTAACTGTTACTCATACCCATGCCCCTAGTCCCCAACACTCAGCAAGTGATAGAGGAGTGTTGAATGAATAAGTCAGTGAATGTGTAATCATCAATTAGTAGGGACTTTTAAAATACCTTTCCTTCAACAAATAAATAAGTAAAATTCCTTTTCTTGATTCCAAGGCCAGCCCCCAAATTCCCAGTAAAACTCCACCTCCCCAGAGTCAGGAAGCAGCTTCACACAAGAAGTTGTAATACCCTCTCTAGTTCAAGAAGCCCCTCTCACCTTGGCCGGAAGGCAGAAGACCTGGATGAGCTTGTGGAGACCAGAAGTAAGACATGGCTGCCCCCCAAAGCTCCTGTTTTATGAAGGAATAGTTATGTCTTCTAGCCTACCCTCGCCACCATTCTAGAATGTTACCTCACAATCCCTCCCCTTTACATGTACAACCTACCTCCCCCATTGACCTGTCCCTTCTAGAACCTCACATGACAGTGAGGTGGTACTCCAAGCACACTGGGCCAGGACCACTGTGTTCTAGATTCTTACCCTTACCTTAGGCAAGTTCCTAGGACAGTTTTGTGCCACAGTATCCTCATCTGTAAAATGGGAGCGATGAATGCCCCCCACTTCACCAGTTGTGACAATGAAATGAGAGCTACATGAAAGCAAAGGATTGGGGAGATACAAAGCAAAGAGTCTGAGGCCAGCTTGGTGGTGCACACCTATAATCCCCATACTCGGGACACTGAAGCAAGAGGACAAACACATTTGCATCTCTGGGCCTCAGGTTCCCCTCTGCAAAATGAAATAGTTGTACTAAGGATCTAATTCTCAGCCTATGAGATATATTTGAATCTCTTTGGGTGCTTTAAGAAATTATTTTGTCTTTTTGAGACAGAGTTGTGTTCAGGCTGGCCACACTAGGCATGGTGCTTTGAGAAATTCTTTTTTTTTCTTGGTACAGGGTCTCACTATGCAGCTCGGGCTCTCAGTGATCCTCCTGATTTCTGCCTCCCTAGTGCTGGGATTACAGGCATGTGCCACCACTCCTGGACTCGATCGCCAGCTCAGTGCACCCAAGGGCAGGGCCCACGCAGCATGAGGTGCCAGGGATTGAACCGTGGCCCCTGCACTTACCTAAGCAAGTGTTTAGTCCACTGAGCTATACCACCAGCTAAGAAATTCTAATATCCAGATTAATAACAGAGAAATCAGAATCCCAGGGTCAGGCTCAGGTGAGTGAGTGTTTCTCAAGTAATGATGCTATGTGTCAAAAGTTGAAGCTTCCAAGGAAATTTGTCTCAACCTGGGCAGTACATTAGCATCTACAAGAGGAGCTAGATATAGTGATACATACTAGTGATCCCAGCACTCGGGAGGCTGAGGCAGGAGGATTGCTTCAAGTTCCAGGCCAGCCTGGGCTGCCTAGTGAGTTCAAGGATAGGCTGAACTACATAGTTGAGAACCTCTCCCTCTCCCTCTCCCTCTCCCTCTCCCCCCCCCTTACACACACACACAATCAACAAAAGGTCCTTTTACAAAAAAACAATATGTATGCCTAATCCCCTGACAAGGTGAAGTAGAACTTCTAGAGATAGAATTTCTAGAGTTATCTAGGAGCAGATAACTTACAAAGGGCCAGGCTTGGAACCCCCACTTTAGGTAGTTTCTAAAATGCTCCCTTTACAATGGTCTGCTAATCTGCAGTGATTCTCAAATTGCTTTTCATGGGCTACAGGGGCAAAGGGATGTTGTAAAGACCGGAAGAACGTCACCTCTGTTGTGTTTATTTCTGGACCTTGTTGGCAGCTCTGGACCAGGATGCACTCCCCCACCCTGCGTAGCTATCGGCCTTCATTCATACTTGCAGAAATCCTTAAGTCCCCTGGGCAGGTGGAGCCCATCAATAGCCAGCCGGTGCACCACACTCCTCTGGATCACCAGGCGACACAAAGTCTGCAGGGACGGCACTGTGGAAAGAAGGCAGTCACTGGCAAACTGGGCTGAAGGGTGAGTCTGAGGTGGAGACCCCAGATATTTAGGTTTTGGTCCCCACTTTCCCATCAACTTGAGCCAGGTCCCTTTGCTCTCCAGGTCAGCACGCTTCACGGGGCTGCTCCTATACTTGAGAAAGAACAACTTGCACAAGCTGCAGCCCTGTTTCTGTTACAACGCAGCGCAATTTCCTTCCCCTTCCCTTAGCAGTGTATGGAGGCAGGATGATGTGATTTGCCTATCCAACCCAGGCCTGGCACAGAGCAGGTTCTACTTCACTAAATTCATGAAATGCAACTGGAGCTATAAATAAAGCCTAACAGTGTAAAAAAAGACAAAGCAAACAAACAAAACAAAACCAACCAAACAAAAAAACCCCAACCCTCAGAATTTAAAAGCTCTCAGTAGGGGGTTGGTCTGTAGTGTCTCTTAACTAGTCTAAACTGATGAGCATTTTTCAGGTAAAAGAACACAATTCTTGAGGACTAATGTCAAAAATCAGTTTAGACTGATTGTCTAGATTAATATAATAAATACTATCAAAACTAAAAGGGCTAAGTGGCAAATGGGACTGGGCATTGGGGCGTGCACCTGTAATCCTAGCACTTCCGAGGCTGAAAACAGAAGAATCACTAAGCGACCCTGTAGACCCTATACTAAAAACATAAAAAAAAAATTTTAAAATAAAAAGCTGGCCAGGGGTAGACAGCTCAGCAGTCTAAGCCTGCCTGGTAAGCACAAGGATCAGAGTTCAGTCCCGGATACCACATGCCATTCCAGAGCCACTTTCCCAGGCACATTGTGACCACGGTGAAACCCGGTGTGGTGGCACACCCTTGTGATCCCAGCACTGGGATGGCTGAGACAGGAGGATCACTAGGAGTCTGAGCTGCATAGTGTGACCCTGTATCAAAATAAATAAGTTAAAAAACTAAAAGGGATCTGCAGAGCAATTTTAATCAGCTGAGATGGATATGCTCATCTTGTGCAAAACCCTAAGCAGAGGAGTGAACTGAAGCCAGATTCTCCTACTTCTATTTATGTATTTATTTGGTACAGGGTCTCACAGCGCAGTTCGGACTCATAGTGATTCTCTTGTCTCAGCCTCCCCAGCTTGGCTTCGTGGGGGGCCCCGCATAACAGGTGGTACCAGGGATCAAACCCAGGGCTTTGCACTTGCCTAGCAGGCGTTTACACTGCCGAGCTATCTCCCACGCCCCTAGATGCTCTTTCTAAATGAGGCTAGCCAGACCAAAGCCTAGCTAGGTGGCTAAGGAATCCTATAAGTTCTGTCCTCAACACCTGTAATTCCACAGACCAAATTCAAGAAAGGATTGAAGGTACAACTCAGGGCCAAGGCCTCCAAACAAAAGAAAAAGTTTCAGTCCTCTAACTTCCCAGGAAGGTCACTGTCCCTGGGATGCGATACCTACAGCCATACTCCAGCTGGACCAGGCGCACACTTTTGGTGGAGGCAAACACGTCCACCACGGCATAGAGAGGCTGGGCAGCTGGCAGCCCCCTGGCGCTGGGGCCCATGTCCTCGCCGTTGATGATGATGTGCATGTCTGCGGTGCCATCTGGGTGCGGGCAGAAGAGAACGCCCAGGCGGCTGCGGCGCGCGGTAGGAGGCAACACGTTCAGCTCATAGAGCTGGTCCAAGAGGTGGCTGTAGAGCCCAGGCTGGCTTCGGCCCACCAGGCGGTCCCGGGGAATTCGGAACTGCTCAATGCACAGATAAGGTTCCACCAGCAGGGCCGGGGGTCGGCAGGGGGCCGCTGCCTCTGCCTCTGATTGGCCCTCCCGGGGCACACGGTTGTGGTGGCGCGTAATGGCGAAGACCCAGGTGTGGCCCAGGTTGACCAGGTCGGGCAGTGAAAACTCTGGCACAAAAGCCAGACTGGCGGGGTCCAGCGCAGTCAGGCCGAGACGCAGATGCCCGCACCAGCCCAGCTCTTTTTCCTCGATCTCGACCAAGAATATCTGGCCTGGAGCCAGCGGATCGCGACTGAAGCACACACCGTGGGCGAAGCTCTCCACGCGTGTGGCCTGAGTCCCCGAGGGGTCCACGCGAATGTTGGCGCCATGCACCCGGTGAAAGCGGGTGGGAGGAGGCTCCCGGCGCGTGGGTTCCCAGGAAGCACCCAGCTCCACGGGGTGAGCGGCAGCAGCCATTGCACAGCACCTTGGGAGGCCAGCAGGCGGCCAGGGCTATTTTGGGCGGCGGGCTCAGCTGATGAACTTCCCCGACCTTGTAAGGTATTTCCTACACCCACCCCCGCGACTGCCATGTCCGAGACTCTGCCCGGGGGTCCCAGCGCCGCTTGCTCTGAGAGCCTGTCCAGGACCGGGTCTCCTCAGGGGTCTGGAGGAACCTCCCGGCCCACACCTAGATCAACTGATCATTGTGAACCCCGCAGATGACCGCTCCGCCCCCTAAACCCCCAGAGCGGAACCAAGGAGCGATCACGTGATGTCGGAGCGCACGTGACCCGGGGTACACATGACTGCAGTTTCCCGGCGCCTCCTAGAGAGCAGAGGACGCTAGGGAGCGAGGGTGAGGGAACTCGGGAGCGGGAAGGTATCCCGGAGTCCGGGTTCGTGGGCGGCGATGGCAGCGCTGCCGGTGGGTGCTGGCGCCCGGGCTGGGGGTTCCCGGGAGGACGCGCCCAGCTCCTCCCCAGGGACTGCGCCTGTGAGCGAGAGAGCTGGTAAACATCTAGCGCCCATTGCTTCCTTCTCAGATGGCCCGAGCCGCGCTGTCACCGCTGTTCTTGTTGGTGCTCGCGTTCTCCCGAGGCGGAGCAGCCCCGGACCAAGACGAGATCCAGTGTCTCCCCGGACTGGCCAAGCAGCCGTCTTTCCGTCAGTACTCTGGCTACCTCAGAGCCTCGGACTCCAAACACTTCCACTACTGGTATGTGGCGCTGCTCCCCGGGGGCGCGGGGGAGGTGGCACTTGCACTGCCCACCAGGGTAATGAGGGCTGGACAGACCATTGAGGGCTTCGGGAGGGCGGGAGGGCTGGAGGGTGCCCCTCCGTGTGCACCAGCCCTGCCCTGCCCCCCATCCCAGGTTTGTGGAGTCTCAGAAAGATCCAAAGAACAGCCCTTTGGTGCTTTGGCTCAACGGGGGTCCAGGCTGCAGCTCCCTGGATGGGTTCCTCACAGAGCACGGGCCCTTCCTGGTAGGTACAAAGAGAAGGGCTGGAAGAGGGGAGAAAAGCCTGTATGGGTTTCCAAAATGTCCTCTTTTTTGAACCTTGGTGATCTTTTCATCCCTATCAGTGTCTTCTCTTGGGGGAGGTGCTGGGAAGGTGTAAAGGACCTACAACCTTGGCCCTTTCCCTCCCCCTTGCTGGACTTTAAAAGTTGGGCTTATCTTTCCTCCTCAGATCCAGCCAGATGGTGTTACTCTGAAGTACAACCCTTATTCTTGGAACTTGGTACGGACAGAGCAGTGAGTCCCTGGGGACTATCTGGGCACCCGGTTGGAGTAGGGAACCCTCTTCAGCTCATTTCCTCCTCCCTTCTAGATTGCCAACATGTTGTATATTGAGTCCCCAGCTGGGGTGGGCTTCTCCTACTCTGATGACAAGGTGCTTGCAACCAATGATACTGAGGTGAGTCTGGTGCCTGCTCACCTACCTCAGCCTCCTTGGGGTTCTCCAAAGGGCGCATTAAGGAGCCAGCATGACCTCAGCCCATTCTGGCTGTCCTGTGCTGTGTGGTGTGATCATTGACAGGTCACTTCCTCTTGCACAAGCCGCTTGAGTTGGTTTCACTATCTCCAAGGCTCTTTTCAGTTCAAATGGTAAAATTGCTGCCTCCCTCTCTATCCTGCCACCCCTAGGTTGCCCAGAACAATTTTGAGGCTCTTAAGGATTTCTTCCGCCTCTTTCCGGAGTACAAGAACAACAAACTTTTCCTGACTGGCGAGAGCTATGCTGGCATCTACATCCCCACCCTAGCTGTGCTGGTCATGCAGGACACCAGCATGAACCTTCAGGTGCTGGCTAGCTGCCTTGCAGTTAGAAAGGTCACACGGGTCAAGGCTGTGTCTTACCCCCAGCCATCCTATGTTTGTTTGTATGTTGCTACCACGGGAAGCTCAGCTGGCAAAGTGCCAGCTCTTTCTATCCCTTGAGTGGCCTTCTCCACCCATTACTCCCACAGTCCACCCTGGACCTCAACCTCCAGATTGCAAAAGGGCTGGGTGTTGGTCAAGAGAGGTTCTTCCTCCTCCTCACCCTCCAGATGATCTGAGCACCCTGAATCCTTCACAGGGGTTGGCTGTGGGCAATGGACTCTCCTCTTATGAGCAGAATGACAACTCCTTGGTCTATTTTGCCTACTACCATGGACTTCTGGGAAACAGGTATGCGTGAGGGTCAGTTAGGCAATCTCTAAGGTGGGGCTGGTCATGGCACATGGTATTCCAGACTTTGCCCTGGTTTATGCTCAGGTGGGGACTGGAGTTGCCTAAAGGTTTGGTGTTAAATGCCCAAGAATAGCCGTCTGAATCTAAAGGAACTAAGGAGGGCTCTCTATATAGCTCGGAGGAGGTTCTGTGGAGGCTGGTTGGTGACCCATGTACCACACCCTGTGCTATCTTTGTCATTTGGGGTCAGATCCTGGTGAGCAGCTGAAGGGTGGAGGAGGGACATGGCCCATCTGTGCCCAGCATGGGCCTGAGTACTTTTCTCTGATCTCCTACAGGCTATGGTCTTTGCTCCAGGCCCACTGCTGCTCTCAGAACAAGTGTAACTTCTATGACAACAAAGACCCAGAATGTGTGACAAATGTGAGGTTCTGCCTCTACTTTGCATTAGTCCTACCACCCGTAATCCTGAGAAGAATCACATCCCCTTCTTGGAGATTCCCTGTCCATGGCTCATATTGCTTGGTTGCTTTCCTTTTTCTTTTTGGTACCAAAGGTCGAACTCAGGACCTTGTGCTTGTCAGACAGGTGCTTGTGCCGCTATCTCTCCAGCTCTTGGTTGCTTGTTTTTCTTCTTGAAATATTAATGAACCCCAGGCTTCTTTTCACATGTTAGATAAGCACCTTACCACTGGGCAACATCTCTAGCCTTTTTTAAAATTTTGAGATAGGCTCTAAGTTGCCTGGGTTAACCTCAAACTTGTAGTCCTTTTGCCTCAGTCTTCCCAATAACTGTAATTACAGGCATGTGAAACCACACCCACCCAACTTTGGTTTTTCTTGTGACAGAATGTCAATATGTAGTTCAGGCTGGCCTCGAACTCACTAGGAAGCCTACTTTAAGCTAGCCTCCAACTCATGGTGTTCCTCCTGCCTCAGCCTCTTAAGAACTGGGATGTGTGGGCACACACCACCGTGCTATGCCTGACCCCTCATTGCTTTTCTAAGCCTCAGCTTTTGGCAGTGTTCCCTGGGATGCCCAAGAAGGAAACTCAGGCTCAGAATTGTTAAGTTACCTGGTTTAACTCATAATGCTAGAAATGGTGTGGAGAATTGGATGGAGGTCTGGAAGAGTTCTTCCTGTTAGCTTCAGTTTTCCACCAGTGAAAAAGGTGAAGCATCTTGGTGTAGGTGGGTGACACTGGCAGGCAGTGGGTCGGTGAAGTCTGCTGGTGTGTCGTTACAGCTTCAGGAAGTGTCCCACATCGTGAGCAACTCGGGCCTCAACATCTACAACCTCTATGCCCCGTGTGCTGGGGGTGTGCCTGGCCATGTTAGGTAGGCGCTGCTGTGTGCCCCTTGGGCCAGCCCCAGCCTCGTGAGAGGCCCGGCACCCATCCCCCACTTCACTTGCAGGTTTGACAAAGACACTACCGTGGTTCAGGATTTCGGCAACATCTTCACTCGCCTGCCACTCAAGCGGACATGGAATCAGGTGTGCACAGGCACGGGCTTCCTCCCCGAGGAGTGGGCAGGGCAGGCAGGTGAAGATCCTGACATTGTGCCTTCTCCTTAGGCCCTGATGCGTTCTGGAAACAAAGTCCGAATGGACCCCCCCTGCACCAACACCACAGCTCCATCTGCCTACCTCAACAACCAGTACGTGCGCAAGGCCCTCCACATCCCTGAGCAGCTGCCCTCCTGGGACATGTGCAAGTAAGTTTCTGAGGCCATCGTGCCAGGGCTCATGGGCACTAACTGGGTTCCCAGGGATCCTTCGGCTGGGGTTTCTTCAGTGGGCAATGTGAACCTTCAGGGCATGAAAATTAGCTGTTGTGCAGGATGTTGCAGGTCTTCACCTCCAAACTGAGGGACACACAGCCCATTCACACATCAGTGGCCATTGTGGGTGGTAGTGTCAGTTGTTCTCGTGACACTTAGTGAGTGCACATGGGCCCCAGTCCAGTGTCTTCCCATCTGCAGCTAAAAGGCTGGTGCCTGGCACAGTGATGCCTACTCAGCTCTGCTATGCCAGTCGGTGCCCATGCTCTCCCCTTGTTACACGCTGTGGCCTTCGCCCCTGCTGGCTCCTAAACCTCCATGCCACTTGTGTTCCAGTCACTGTAACAGTCAGAAGGTGTTATGTTTCTACATGGGAGCAGCTGAGGGCTTCTGAAGGCCACCTCTGTCCAACTGAGTCCTAGAGAAGTGACGTAGCTGGCAGTCCAGCTGTCTGCTTCCTAGGTTGGAGTTTGATAGAAGATCTGATCTCTTGGTTTTGGCTTTTTTTTTCTTGCTCTGCTATATGGTCTTTCTGGGTCCCGTGCTCCCTGTAGCTTCCTGGTGAATTTACAATATCGCCGTCTCTACCAGAACATGAACGCGCAGTACCTGAAGCTGCTCAGCTCACAGGTGTGTGGGGACAGCGAGCTGGAGCTGCCAACAGTCACAGGGCCTAGAGTAGTACAGCAAGCTGGGGGCCCCTTTAGCCTTCCTTTGGGACTGACAAAGCCAAGCCTCAAGAGGTAAAGTTCTTTGCCCAAGGTCCTGTGGTGGACAGGGTCACAATTTGAACATGCATTTGTCTCACCCTCTTGCTACTCTATAGGTCAAGGGGTCTTTGTGGTCCTTTAGAGTAGAGAGGGTGCTAGCTGGATCGTGTCCCAAATAGGCAAATAAAGGTTTGGGATAGGAGATAGCCTTATGTGAGGCCAACAGCAGGTCTTTCCCTTAAGTCTGTTTAACTGCAAGTTTTCAATAAAATAGGGACTCATGGTTTATGCTTTTGGGGTAAAACATTTCCTCAGTGCTCACTGGAGTGGTAACAAACAGCCAACATAAGTTCCCTAGGACACACTATTTAGCTGGGCCCCTTGAGTCCCCTGAGGGGTGGGGCTTGTACCAGGGCAGAGCTGGGACCTGGGTGTATTCTGGATCTCCTGTTTGCTCCTTATCCTGCTCCAGAAGTACCAGATCCTGATATACAATGGAGACGTGGACATGGCTTGCAATTTCTTGGGGGATGAGTGGTTTGTGGATTCCCTCAATCAGAAGGTAAGGCAGGAATATCCGGCCTTCCTGGATAGGGCTGAGTGTAGGGGTGGATGTCCCTGGGAGCAGCTCTGTTCACAGAGGGAAAACCCAGGGAATAGTTCCTGCACCCAAGGTCTGGCTGGCAGCCATGGGCAGGGCTGAAGGTGCCACAGGCTGATGTCTTTCCTGGTGGGACAGATGGAGGTGCAGCGCCGACCCTGGCTGGTGGACTATGGGGAGAGTGGGGAGCAGGTTGCCGGCTTTGTGAAGGAGTTCTCCAACATTGACTTTCTCACCATCAAGGTAGGGCCTGGCCCATCCATCCATACCCTCTGGCTGTCTTTTGTTCAGTCACCCTTGGCCTCTGGAAGGGCAGGTGTTCAGGGAGGGAAGGCTAGGATGAAGGAAGCAGTGGTGGAGCTGGACACCCACAGAGCACTGTCTCCCCAGGGTGCTGGACACATGGTCCCCACGGACAAGCCCCTTGCTGCCTTCACCATGTTCTCCCGCTTCCTGAGCAAGGAGCCGTACTGATGACCAAGGGGACCAGTGACAGCAACTCACTGTCTGACCAGCCCTCTCAGGATCTGCCACTAGGAAGGTGGTTTGGCTTCCTTGGGGGAATTCCCCCCACCTTCCTCCCCCGCACTGCTCCCCCTTCCCAAGCCCTGTGGGTTGCAGCCTGGGCCCAGCACCTCAGCCAGCAGGGGGCTGGTGAGCACTTTATCCCGTAACAGTCCCGAGTCCTGGCCTGAGTGGCCTGGCCCCCTCCCTGCTAAAAGAAAACCCTTCCTGATCCACTGACCCACTTCCCACCATCCCAACACAGCTCTCAGGACAGCCCAGGGGGAGGTGGATGGATTGTAATTGACAGATAAACGTATGGAATTAAATTGGGCACAACTTCAAACCCTGTCTTCTCTGTGGCACTGGGAACACAAGGGACCCTATGGGGCTGTAGAGGAGCAGAGAGAAAGGCTGAGAGGGGCTGGAGTCCTGACTGGCAACTACCAGGATGGGGAGTGAGGGCTCAGGCAGCTGCCGAGGACGGCGGAGGGACACTGGGTGCGTTGGCATCTCTGGGACCGGCAGGCCGGCTCTTTTCAATCACTTCTCGCAGCCCTTTGGCAAAGTGGAGGTCGGCCCCAATGGTGAGGAAGCCCTGTGTGGTGGAGCAGAGAGGGGTCTCATTCATTCATGCCTTTACTGAGGCAGGGTCTCTAAAGATGAAGACAGGGCCCCTGGCATTGTCATGTGGGAGGTGGGGGTGTGCTCCATCTAGTGGGAGAGTTAGGCACAGTGGTGTGGTGGAAGGTGTTAAGAAAGGGTGTGGAACCACAGGCTTGAGCATCAAAGAGGGCTTCCTGGAGAAGGTGACCTCTCAACTAAGATCTGAAAGATTTGCACTGCAAGAAGGGAGGGCCTGGGGGACCACCCACTCGGGACCCCCCTCCTGTTCCTCTCTGGGACAGGAGCTTTCTTTCCCTCAATAAATATGTTCTGCTCATTAAAAAAAAAGAAGGCAGGGCCTGGGGCACGGACTAGAGGAAGGAGCCTGAAAGAAGACTGTACTTGTGGGAGGGCCTGGGGAGCTGCAGGGAGTGGAATGCCCTTGCCCCCTTCCCGCTCACAGCCCTGCTCACCGCATGGTTCGTCACCACCTCACGCACGAATGTGATACCCTCCGGCAGAGGGATCTGCACTCCACGCCAGGTCCGCTCTGTGAGTGGGAGCCACTGCCTTAGTCTGGGCTCCCCCAGCTTGCCCCTCCTCTCCCCACCTCCTCTCCAGCCCTACCGTTGAGCATGGGCATCACCCCAATCTGCAGCAGGGCCTTCAGCGGGGCCTGCAGCGGGATCAGCTGAACAGGAGAAAGGCAAAAGGGCAGGTAGGCATGGGTGGGGGCTCCTCAACCGCCACGAGCCCGCCCCGCCTGGCCTCCCACCCTCCTCAACTCACAGCCAGAGACTCTAGTGCAGACTGGTTTGAGTAGATTCGGAACCTGCGGGAGCAAGAGAAACAAGAGCCCAGCGGGTACAGAGCCCGAGGCCTGCAGGCCAGAGGTGCCTGGGTTTCAGCCCTCTGGGCTCCCCTGGGCTTCCCCTGGTCCTCACTCGGGTGCGCTGTCACTTCTGCCTCCTTGGGGCTCCTGTTCTCCAGAGCCACTACTTTTGTCAAGCGCCTTTCTACTCCAAAATTCCACTGATGCTACGCATGATGTGCTGTTTAACAAACTCGCAGTGCTTATTCCCGTCGACATTACTACTTGTGTTTAAAAAGTTAAATGCAGCCGAATGCCATGGCATACACCTGTCATCATGGCTGCCCTGGAGACTGAGGCAGAAGGATCCTAGGTCCAGGCCAGCCTGGGCAACTTGGAGACCTCAAATTTTTTGAAAAAAATGGGAGATGTAACTCACTGATAAAGTGTCTAGTATATGTGAGGCCCTGGGTTCAACCTCCAGTACCATAAGGAAAAAAAGAAAAAAAATTTTTGAGGCAACATTTTGCTAAAATTGTCTTGCAGTCCTCCAGCATGCTGGGCTCATGGGCCTGTGCCACCGCACTGTTACGGTTTGTATCTAGCTGTCCCCGCAAAGCCTCATGCAGTCATGGGGGCGGTTTCTAGAGTTTGTGATTCATCCATGATCCAATGCTGGGATTATGGGTGTGAGTGCGGAAAGATTATGGGTTGGAGCACTACGCCCACCCTGGAGCTGATAGCCTGGATGCAGCATAAGAAAGGCACAGGCTTGCCCTGTGCTGCTGTTCTCTTCTGCTCTTGCTGTCTTCTGCCACCACGAACTACTCCCTCTCTCTGCCATTTGCCACCCTGCCTTGGAGCCAGCTGAGTATGGACTGAAACCTCTACAAACTGCAAGCTAAATAAACTTTTCCTTCTTTAATTTTGGGCGCCAGGTATTTTGTCCCAGCAATGAGTGAAAAGTAACTGAGACACACACACCTAACTAAAATACCAGTTAATTTAGTCTTTATAACAACCCTAAGAAATCTCCAGGTGTGGCAGTGCATGTCTGTAAACCTAGTATGCTGGAAAGGTGGAGCAGGATTGCTGCAGGTTTGAGGCCAGCCTCACTATACAGAGACTGGTCTCAAAATACTAGGATAGCCACTTCTAGAAACTGCGCTTCATAGATCACAGTAAAGCCCATGGAGCTTAAGTAACCTCTCAAGTCACACAGCTAAAATATCAAAACTTGCCCATAAAATCTAATTTCTTTTTCTTCTCGGAGTATGGGGATTGAACTCAGGACCTTGCACTTGCCAGACAGGCGCTTATGCTGCTGAGCTATCTCCCCAGCCCAAGGTTCGTATTTATTTTATTTTTGTCTTTTTGAGACAGGGTCTCACTATGCAGTTCAGGCTGGCCTTGAGCTAACTTTTGTAGCCCAGGCTGGTCTCGAACTCACACCGATCCTCCTGCTTCAGCCTCCCAAGTGCTGGGATTACAGGCGTGTGCCACCACAACCAGCTGGCCCAAGGTTCTTAACCATTACCCCATCTGATACCATTTAGATCCTCCCTACTGTGTGTGTGTGTGTTGCTGGGGACTGAACCTAGTCCTTGAGTATGCTAGGCAAGTGCTGTATGACTGAGCTACATCTCCAGCCCTGTGTGTGTGTGTGTGTGTGTGTGTGTGTGTGTGTGTGTGGCTTTTTTGAGGCAGGTTGGCTTGGAATTCGCGTATCCCAGGCTGGCCTGCAACTCACTTATGTAGCCCAGGCTGGCCTTGAACTCATAGGAATGCACCTGCCTCAGCCTCCTAAATGCTGAGATTATAGGCGTGTACTATCATGTCTCATTCAAACTCTATTTTTAGTCTTGCTTTGTATTTTGTGATATTGGAGATTGAACCTGCAGCCTTCATAGTGAGCTATATCCTCAGCTCTTTCTTATTTTGTGACAGGGTCTTGCTAAGTCTCTAAATTGTCCATATTGGGCTCAAATTTATAATTCTCCTACTTCAGCCTCCTGGCGTGGTGAAAGTACAGACATGCACCACCACAACTGCTTCTAGCCCATTTTTTTTTTTTTTTTTTGGTTGGGGAGGGGGTAGGGTCTCACTTTGCAGCTCAGACTGGCCCATTTTATATCTATCCCTGGCTGGTCTCAGACTCACAGTGATCCTCCTGCTTCAGCCATCCAAATGAGGCACCTGTGCACTTGGAGCCAGCTGAGTATGGACTGAAACCTCTACAAACTGCAAGCTAAATAAACTTTTCCTTCTTTAATTTTGGGCGCCAGGTATTTTGTCCCAGCAGTGAGTGAAAAGTAACTGAGACACACACACCTAACTAAAATACCAGTTAATTTAGTCTTTATAACAACCCTAAGAAATCTCCAGGTGTGGCAGTGACCCCCCCCCAGCTCAGCCCTCATTTACAGCAGGCCCAGAATAGCACCATGTAAAAAACTGGGTAATGTTCTGTGTCTGCGCTGTCCACTGTGGTTGCCTGTAACTATGTGGCTAATAAGATGTGGTTTAGTGCAACCGAAGAACTATTCAGTTATGCAAAAGTTAAGTATAAATACTGTACTGTACTAGGGCTGGGGAGATAGCTCCATGGTATAAGTGCCTGCCTGGCAAGTGCAAGGTCGTGAGTTTGAACCCCGGTCCCTCAAAATACATACATACATACATACATACATACTGTACTGTATTGCATATGGCTGATGGAGATATACTGAAGAGGATAGCCTAGAAAGTGATATTTTTATCTGTATTTCAAGGGTATGTGTGCGTGCATGCATGTGTGTGTGTCTGTGTGTGTGTGTGTGTGTGTAATTCAGAAGGACAAAATAACTGGTTTCAAGGCCACAAAATTGTTCACTTGAGGTTTCTGCCCAACTCGCATGCCAAACCTCTTTGGCGTGTGCCTGTGGTCATGTCCACTCTGCCGGAGGAGTGTGCTTGTCTCTCATACCTGCTTGGCCTGCCTCTAGGGTTTCTGGACATGAAAAGTGACTTTTAAAAGGTGTGTCTGGTTGGGTGTGGTGGCACATGGCTGTACTCCCAGCATTGGTGAGCTCGAGGCCAGCTTGGGCTACACAGTGAGTTCAAGGGCAGCCTGAACTACATAGCAAGACCCTGTTTCAAGAAAGAAGAAAAAAAAAAGAATGTATTTTTGGCTGGGCATGAAGACACATGGCCTGTATTCTAGCACTTGGGGCAGCCTGAGGCAGGAGGATTCCAAGTTCAATTTAGTGAGACCCAGTTGCAAAGTGTAGAGGGTGGAAGATGTAACTCAGGGAAGGTCCTGGGTTCAATTCCTTTTTTTTTTTTTTCAGAACTGGGGATCGGACTCAGGACCTTGCATTTGCCATGCAGGTACTTGTGCCCCTGAACCATCTCCCCAGCCCCATCCTGGGTTCAATTCCTTGGGGGCTAGAAGTGCAGCTCAGTGGTTGAGTGCTTAGCATGCATGTGGCTCTGAGTTTTAATTCTCAGCACTCCAAAAAAATAGAACAAAAAGAAAAAAATTGTTGGCATTAACAGAGACAGACCCCATCTTGTCAGCAGCTTCTGGATATGGTGCAACTTTAGCTCCACTCTTGTGTGGGGCAGGTGCAGTTATCCTGAAAACATTAAGGCATTGAGTGGCCAGGGCCCCACGCAGACCCTCACCACCTGCCTACCTGGTGAGTTCCAGCTGTGCCCGCAGCGCTTTACCCCGGAGTGCCATCTTGGCACTGAGACGCACGTCCTGTGATCAAGCACAAGGGCTGTGTTATGGGCTGGAAATGTCCACGGCCCCCTTCTCCCTGCTCCCCGGCAGCTCCTTGCCTGGGGCCCGCACCATGATCATGCTGGTCAGCTGGACCTCCAGCAGGTTGGGCGGGGCCAGGGAGATGGTGACACTGGCAGTGACCGAGATGGTGGTGCCTGAAGGTTTGACAGTGCAGCGCGGTGGGGCGATGGCCCGAAGCTCCAGCTTCAGCGGGGAATCGATCTCTGTGGGGGTCTAGGAACAGAGCAAGGAGAGGCAGGTTATGTCCCGTCTGCTTCCTGGAAAACCCCATCTTCTGTCCTCTGGGCTATACAAAGGAATGTCTCCTTTCTTTTATTTTTTTGAGACAGAGCAGATCTTGAACTTGTTATATAGCCCAGGCTGGCCTTGAACCTGGGGCAGTTCTGCCTCGGACTCCTGAGTGCTGAGATTACAGGTGTGCATCACTATACCCAACTGCTATTTGCTTAATACTTCCTCCTAACATTCAGGGTTCAGCCCTAACCAGACCCAAGGACAGCCTTTGTACACTAATATCTCAGCCCTGTTAACCACTTCCTTCACCTCTAAAGACATGTAGGAATCCTATTAAGTTCAAGTGCTTGCTCTTCTGCAAATGTGATTCTGCACATGTGACAACCCAACCCTCACAGTAACCTTGTCAACCAAGCAGCATTATCTCTTTTTTTTTTTTTTTTTTTAATATGTTTGGTTGTTGCAGGGTCTCACTATGCAGCTCGGACTCATGGTGACCCTCCTGCTTTCAGCCTCCCCAGCACTGGAATTATAGGCTTGCACCACTATGCCTGGACTCCGGCTGGCTCAGCCCACCCTTGGGGTGCGCCTGGTCATCAGCAGTCCCTGTGCTTGTCTCTAAGCTTGCCTAAGCAGGTGCTTTAGTCTGCTGAGCTATCTCGCGGGCCCTATCTCCATCTTTGAGGTTAATTTGTCCATACACATTCAGTTGCAAAACCCAAACTGAACAGAGTCTGTGCTCTTAACTGTTTGGCCACTGGTTTTATGATGGTGATGGTGATGGCACCAGTAGTTCATTGAGTGCTTGCTCTGTACCAGGTGCTGTTCTAGCTACTTTATATGTTTAATCGTATTCATTTATTTATTATATAGGTAGTATAGGGTCTCACTACACAGATTAGACTCATAGTGATCCTCCTGTTTTCAGCCTCCCAAGCACTGCAATTACAGGTGTGCACCACCATGCCCAGTCTCAGTCATTCTGGACCAGCAAGGCACACCAGGGATCTAACCCTGGTCGCTGGGCATGCTTCAGCAGGTGCTTTAGTCTGCTGAGCTATCTGGCCAGCCCTATATGTTTAATCTTAGTGACATGTTTCATTTAAGCTTAATGTGGGTGAGATGGGGTCAGATTCCAAACCAGATTCAAATCCCAGCTCTTAACATTTTCAAAATTGAACTGAGGACATGTCATTTAATAATAACTTTCTTTCACTAAAGTCTTTGTATGTGCGAGAGAGGGGTTTTCTCCCACCCTCACAGTAGCTTGGTGCCAGACACAAGACAGGAAATAGCATCCCCCTTCCTAAATTTGGAAACAGTCTTGGCAATGTAAGGGGCTTCACCACAACCAGTGGGTGGGGACTTATCTCCACTTGTGCTTAACCCCTCCCTGGTGTGTAGGTGACTGTCCCCAACCCTGGCCATGCCCCTGCATCCTACCAGTACTCACCAGGAGGATAATGCTCCCAAAGAAGGTGGCCCTCAGCAGCATGTCCAGGTCCTTCGGCAGCTGCATGTGGGAATTGGGAAGAGGTGGGGTCATTGGGAGCTCAGTCAGGGGCCCCTTACGCATCCCACTGACAGGCCCTGGCCTACCTTCTCCAGTGACAGCCGAAGGGCTCCTGCCCGAAAGTAGCTCTCTAAGGCAGAGTTGAAGAAGAACTCGGAGAAGGCCACATACACCATCCGCTCCTCCTCCTGTAGCTGAGGCTCCACTGCCCGGTTGATGAAGCTCCAGTTCCCCTCAGCCAGGGGGAAAAATGCTCCCTGTAATTGGGGTTCAGGGTCAAGGTCAAGGCAGAGCAGCCCAGTATCCAGACTGATTGCAGGCAGTCTCCTTGCCCTGTGCTAGTTCTGGGGTAAATTCACAGGCGCTTCTCTTCAAAGGCACCGGAAGGAGCGGAGCTGGAGTACTGCAGGAGGCGACCCCATTGGCCTAGGGCAGGGAGGACCAGGGAGGGTTCCATAAGACAGGTGGCATCTGAGCGGGCCTTGGAAGCCAGGTGGCGTTAACAGACATGGTTTTACACGTGCGTCGTGGTTCTGTGCCAGGTGCTCCTTCAGCCCCACTATGGAGATGAGCCCGAGCGGCAGCCCTGAGGTGTGCTTCCTCACCATGTTTCCTGGCCCCTTTCCACACTGAGAAACAGGCCAGGGATGCACACTTCCATCAGGTGATGCAGCCAGTCAGGGACAGAGCCAGGATTCAGCCTTGAGTATGAGACATCAACCCCGTTTTTCTTTTTGTGAGACATGGTCTCACTGTGCGGTCCAGACTGGCCTCAGACTCACAATCCTCCACCCTAGTGTCCTACCCCTGCCCCTGCTCCCCTTCCTGGGATTACAAATCTGTGCCACCACACCCAGCTTATTTTTGGTTTTTTGCTTTTTGCTTATTTTTGGAGATTAGGTCTCACTACATAGCTCAGGCTGGCCACTAAGCCCTTCCTCAGCTTCCCAAGTGTCCACCAGCACAGCCAGCTACCATCACATCTGAGAAGGCTTCACGTCTCATCTAAGATGAGTCCAGGTGCTAAGATGAGTCCAGGTGGCAGTTGGTCCTCCACAGCCACACTTTCCACCAACTGCTGACAAAACCCCTGTGTGTTAAGCCAGGCGCAGTGGTGCACACCTGTAATCCCAGCACTTGGGAGGCTGAGGCAGGAGGATCTGTGTGAGTTTGAGACCAGCCTGGGCTACAAAAGTGAGCTCAAAGCCAGCCTGAACTGCATAGCGATACCCTGTCTCAAAACGACAAAACAAACAACCTTGTATGTTCACCAAGCGAATATTGTGGGGGCTTTTCTTGTCTTATTTCCTAAGCAATATAGTATAATAACTATTTGCATAGTATTCACACTGTGCTAGGCATTGCAAATAATTTAACCATTTGAGTCCCAGGGGGTGTTGAAAAAACACTGTCGAAGAATCCCAAACAGCACAACCATGCTTTCTCTAAATGAGTATGAAAAGACCCAAACAGCGTGATACCTCTTGTTTTATTTTATGTCGAGAAATACCAAGCAGCGCGATAGCGCTTTATTTTTCATCGATGAATTGGATAAAATGCTGTATGCCTATCTTGATGAACAAAGATCAGTTAAATATTGGAAAAAGGTAGCCTTTAACATAATCAACCGCATGGTTTTAAATGCATACATAATCTCCAAGGAAACAGTTAAGAGTAAAGCAATATCTCGGTGTACTTGCGTCAGTAAATCTGAGCGCATGACTTCGACAATCGGTAACGCACCGTCAGTTGTCCACAATGTTCGAAATGTGCTGGGTTTTCTCGACATAAAATCTCAGCAGTGCAATCGCGCTACTTGGGACTCAAACGGCTAAGGACTATTTATAAAGTACACAGGAAGAGCCAGGTATGGTGGTACACACATGCCTGTAATGCCAGCACTGGTGGGGGTGGGAGTGGCAGGAGGATCACTGGGTTCAAGGCTACAAAGTGAGTTTAAGTCCTGCTTGAACTGCATAGTAAGACCCTGTCACAAAAAAAAAAAGAAAAAACTATATAGAGAGTATGTGTAGATAATACGTAAATACGATGCCAGTTTATGTAAGGATTTGAGCATCCTCAGGCTGTGGTATCCACCGGGTCTTGGACCCCATCCCCTTCAGATAGCAGGGGAAGGCTGCAGCGTTACACCCAATTCACAGGCATCTGAGAAGATGAAATGAGGTTCTGTGTACAAACTTCATATCTGATCCCTTTGAGAAGGGATCGGCAAAAAAAAATTTTTTTTAAATGTATGTGGGTGGGTGATATATGAATACCAAGGTGGACAGTGAGGGGCTCATTCAGGCAGGAGTAGCTGCAGAGAGACAGGAGTGAGACCACTGCAGCTGGAGATACAGCACAGCGGCACAAGCACCTGCCTGGCAAGTGCAAGGTAGACAAAACTGAGCTGAGGCAGAATTCTAAGTTCAGCCTCAACCTGAGCAACTTTGTGAGATTCTGTCTCAAAAACTAAGAAAAAGTAGAAGGGCAGGACATGCTGGAGCACACCTGTAATCTCAGCACTCAGGAGGCCGAGGCAGGAAGATTGTTGTGAGTTCGAGACCAACCTGGGATACAAAGTGAGCTCAAGGCCAGCTTGAACTGCATAGGAAGACCCTGTCTCAAAAAGACCAAAAAAAAAAAAAAAAAAAAAAAAAAAAAAAAAAAAAAAAAAAAAAAAAAAAAAAAAAAAAAAGGCAAATAAAGAAGGAAAAATGTTAGAGATCTAGCTCAGTCCAAAGACCATGGGTTCACCCCCAGTATGGGACAGGAGGTGGGGACGAAAGCCCGGAGGCAGAAGCTGAGTGGAGCCCGATTCTGCAGCAAAGGGAACCATCAAACTCTCAGTGACAAGAGTGGACTCATCAGGGCTGTGCTTTAGGAAGATAACACCAGCAACTGAGAGGAAGACAGAGTCCGGCTGGAAACCCGAGGTCACACACAAACCAACCCAGGCGGCTCACCCGGAATTCCATGTCCAGATTGTCGGTGGAAACCACAGGATCCTTCAGGAGGGAGTAGTCGATGCCAACCAGCTCGTCCACAGGACTGCGCACTGCAGGGAGGGGCTCAAGTCACTCCAAGCGGTGTTACGCTAGGCCAGGAGCTTGACCTCTCTGGGCCTCTTGCCTGTAACATGGTGACACTCCCCTCCTAGGGTTGCTATGAGAGTAGAATTTGTTTTATGTGGAAACCTCTTAGTGGTTGATATATATAGTAAATGTTCACTAATGTTCTTTCCCCGCCCCACCCCCCAGGGGTGCACCATTGCTAGAGGTACTGCAATACCAGGTCAATGCGTGGAGTGGACAGAGCAAGCTCCTATTCCATCTCCCAGCTCCAAAAATCCATTTAATATATTGTCCTCAGTGGGCCGGCGAGATGGTTCAGTGGTCTAAAGCGCCTGCTTAGGAAAGCTCAGGCAACTGCAGGGACTGCAGTTCGATCCCCGGCACCACATGCAGCGCCAGCCCCACCACCAGGGCAGGCTGAGCCAGCCACAAAATGAATAAATAAAGAAACAAAACAAAACAAGCAAACAAATAAATAAATAAAATTTAAAATACATATAAATATATATATATATATATATATATATATATAAATTGTCCTCAGATAGAGGACATATCAGATATTAAACTGATAAGAACAGATACTACACTTGATCTTAGCCAAAAGGCCGAGAAGCAATGTTCTTTTCCTTTCTTTCTTTCTTTCTCTTCCTTTCTACCTTCTTTTTTCATTGCTCAGCATTGAATCCAGGCCCTATACACTAAGCTTATATCCTCACTAAAATGCAAATTGTTCTGGATTCAAACTTGCAATTCTCCCGCCTCAGCCTCCCAGAAACGCAGGATGACAGACCTGTGCCAGCCTGACTATAATTACGTTTGTTGCTCCTACTATTGTTCCTTCTGCAGGGGTCTCATCAAGTCCCTAAATAAGAAGACAAAGGAATCCTTTCCTTCCTTGGTTTTCCCCACCTCATCCTTCCCTTCCCATGTCCTGTGTGTTGCTCATGATTTCGTCCCCCACAGCACATGGAGCGTGTGGCTTAGAACAAGTTTGTGTTACATGAGCACCTAGCACCTGCTAGATAATAAAGACCAATAGGGCTTCGGTGATCAACAGTGAGGACCCTGCCGATCCCAGGGGGGGCATTCCCAGCCCAGTGAGGAAATAGAAGCCCTGAGCAGACAGACTCTGGGTCTTCCCTGTGGTCACGCAGGAGCCAGCCCCAGGACTGCTCCAATGGTGGGCTTGGAGGGGCCGTCACGGAGCTGCCGCATGGCACATGCTCACCAGAGCCCTCCTGGCCCCAACTCACCAGGCACGGTGTCCAGGAGGGAGTTGAGCAAGACCATCCCTGAGTGGTAGAGCACCGGACAAATCTAGGAGGCAAGAGCCAGGGTCGGGGCGTCGCAAAGCCCAGGCATGCCCATCCCATGCCCCCGGCCTCCACTGCCCACACCTGCTGGTTGAGTAGGAAGCGCATCCCAGAGATGATGAATGTGGACAGAAAATCATACACCTTCCTGCAAGCAAAGAGAGGAGAGGAGGACTGAACCCAGCCGCACCCCCAGTCCAGGTCCAGGGGAAACAAAAATGACCAGAGGCGCGGTTGTGACAGGACTTCCTCAGCTTCAGCCTGAATGACCAGCGACTGTCATTTCCCGACATCTGGGCCCCAGGCCCTCTCCAGCCTCATGCTCAAGGCTGCCTCACCTGTCTCCTGCCCCCAACAGCCACCCCATGATCCAGCAGCTCCTCAGGGCTGCTCGGGCCACGCACTTCCCGATGTCCTCCCTCCCACCCCTGGTGTTCCTGCCCTGTCTCCTATTGGATGCACTCAGATCCTTGCCCTTCCGGCAGCCTTCCCAGGTCAGCCTCCTCTGAACACTCAGTGTACTTTTTTGGTCTTCTTCTCTGCCTCCTGAGATGACAACTGTTTAGTCCCTTTAGTTAGGCTCTGAGCTACTTTCTGAATCCTCAGGGCCGAGCATACACTTTGCTGAATAAGTAAAAATGTGATACTCAACTGATACCAGATGATAAATCCACTATCTTTTCCCACCCTCTTCCAGAACCAGCATAACAAAGTCTCCTTTCCAACTCAGACCCTAGAACGATGGTGTTGTTGTTGTTATCAAAAGCAATTGTGCATGCCTGCAATCCCAGCACTCTGAGAGGCTGAGGTAGGAGGACTGCAAGTTCAAGCCCAGCCTGGGCAACTTAGTGACTTAGTTAGAGCTACCAAACTAAAGGGCTACCATTTATTGAGAACTCGGTACAGGACCAACTGTGTGCACCAATCCTCACAATTACCTAGCACACATAGATAGGCATCTATCATATGCCAGGTCCTAGACTGGCAGTACAGAGGAAAGACTGTGATCACAGTGACCTCACGAAACAGGCTCCGTTATCAGCCCTGTTATGCCACAAGAAAACTGAAACTTTGAGATTCCTCATTCGCCCAAGTTCACAGGAAGTGCTGGAGCTGAGATTTGGACCCAGTTGATCTGACTCCCATTTTCTGCATTGTGGGGTTCAAAGCGCGTGCACAAGACCTGGAACTTACTTGAAGGTCCCCCCGAAAGCCACATGCATTCTGGAGATAAAGGCCTGACATGAGACATTGGACACTTTCATCCTGCCAGTGGGATCCTGCGAGAGCTGCAGACCTGTGCGGATGGACACACCCTCCGCCGAAGCGTTGATGTAGCCCCCGTCATAGCTGCCAAAGGAAATTAATGGTCACTCCATCAGGGAGTTCATGGGGTCCCCTCCCCATTCCCATACACCATGGCTCCTCTTGATAAGGCTTCGCTTCTGGTTGCTGAAGGGGTTGCTCATGGCCACACAACCCTCCCAACCACCCGCCTCTCCCTGACAGCGCCAGACCCTCACAAGAACCAGTAGAGAAGCTGTCTTCGGAAGCGCAGCCCCAAGGAGGCATTCGTGATTTGTAGAATCAGCTCCCGCTTGGGCTGGAAATGGAGCTCTGAGGACCGCAGCTGCAGCTCGGTAACCTTCACCCT
>PVKN010000549.1:33390-72739 GCA_004027915.1 Capromys pilorides
TTTTTTTTTTTTTTTTTTTTTTTTGCGAGACTGGGATTCAAACTCATGACCTTGCACTTGCAGGCAGGCGTTTGTGTCACAGAGCTATCTCCCCAGCCCCTTTTTTTCTTTTTTTTCTTTTGTGGTATCAGGAATCAAACTCAGGACCTTGTGCTTTCCAGGCAAGCACTTACTGCACTGAGCTATCTTCGCAGCCCCAAAATTGTGCCTTTTCAGACAAGCTCTCGCTATGTAGTTGAGCCTGGCTTTGAACTCAATATGTAAGCCCAAGCCAGCCTCAGTCGAACTCCTCCTACCCCAACTTCCTAAATGCTGGCGTCACTGACGTGCGTCGCCACCTCCAGCCAAGCACCGGATCTGGATTTGAGTGGCTCAGAGATCTGCTACTCCTGCTCCAGGTGTTAAAAGTGAGTTTCACGTTCACTCTCTCTCTCATTCTTCTCTTTCTTTATTATTTTTACTTATTTATGTTTTGCTTTTTAAAAAACTTTGCTTATTATTTTATTTTCTGTGTGTGTGGCCAGTTCAGCCCACTCTGGAGGCGGGGCTAGCGCGGCACCACGTTCGAACTGCGCTTTGCTTAAACTTGCCTAACCAGGCGCTTTAGGGCCCGCCTGATAGCTCAGCGGACTAAAGTGCCTGCTTAGGCAGAGTGCAGCGGCTGGGGTAGGGCCGGCCGGATAGCTCTGCGGACTAAAGCGCCTGCTTAGACTGAGCGCAGCGGCCAGGGTTCGATCCCTGGTTGCCGGCCCCCCGTGGGGCGCGCTTGTAATCCCAGCACTTGCGAGGCTGAAAACAGGTGAATCACTACGAGTCCGATCTATGCAGTGAGACCCTGTCCTAAACGCAGAAAAAGAAAAAAGTAGGCGCTTTAGACCGCTGAGCTACCTCTCCAGCCCCTTATTTATTTTTTGAGATGGTGTTTTCTCTGTCCTCTCTACTATCTCAAACTTACGAGTTGAAGGGAGCCTTCCGCGCTTGCCAGCCAGTACACAGAACTACTGGCGGGATTGCTTGGTGTTCCTTGCCATCCACATGCTAGGTATTTTAGGCTCTTTTAGCTTTGCCTGTTCCCCATCCCTCCCATCCAAAGCCACTTGTAGCTCTTCCCACTAGCTCCAGTTCACGCCCTGGACTTCAGTGTCACCCACTTTCAAGTTCCTCGACCCCCTATTCTGGGGCTTTTTGGCCATGCCTCCAGTGCTCTGGGCCTGCGGGGTTCTCGGTCCTGGTACCAGTTCTAGGCCACGCCCCTCGGCCTGCGTCCTGCCATATTATTGGTCCACTGGGTCTTTTATCTTTCGGCCCCCTGCAGTTTCTTAGCCTCGGCCTGGAGGATCTGGCCACGCCCCCATTCCCCGCTGGGCGCAGCAGGGATCACGTGTTAGGTCAGCCCCGCCCCCCAATCCTCCACTTACTCAGATATGTTATAGTGGAACTGGCCTTCTTTGCCCCGCAGGTCTGGGATAGTGACGGTCTCCAGCTCTTGCTCCAAAAAGCGCATCCCCTCCTGCTTCACTGAGGCAGCAGCGGGAACTTAGCTCCCGCGCTCTCTGCGGGACCACACCCCACCCATTTCGGCCTGCGCCGACGCCTTACCCAGCTCTAGCGCCTTGGATGTGACACGGATCTTGCAGCCCGGGAGCTCCGCATAAGCGCCGGCCAGCAGGGCTAGGTAGAGTGCCCCAAAGAGGGCCATGGCGTGCGGGCCTGTGAGTGAGACGAGGTTGCAGGAGCCATCTGTTAAAATCCCCTCCTGGGACGACCCACAAGAAGGGAGAGCTCGCGTGGACAGTTACGGTCCGTACAACTCTGGAGAACCTGGAGCCGGTAACATTGTCTCCATTTGGCAGATGGTAAAACAGAGGCTCAGAGAAGCGATCCGATTTGAGCACTGTCTCCCAAAGGATTTGGGGAACGGGGAAGGGATATTCTTGGTTTTCTCATGTGACGGCCCCGTGATGAGTTTGGACCTCCAGGGGATCATCCCCATCCCCCAACTACCTCCTTTCCCAGCCCGGCAGGCGGGCACAGGCTTGTGTGTTGCCATGGCAACGACTGCAGGCGCATTCCTGGGGAAGGGTTTGCGGTTTCCCAGGCCCTGCGCCCAGGGTGCTGCTGGGACCCCTTGCTCCCGTTTCTCCGGGTCCTAAATCCCTCCCATTAGGGATTCCGCCTGTTGTCCGCACCCCCACCCCAATCTCAACAGCCTCCTTCCTACTCCCAGTTGCTGGCTCAGCGAGGGTCTGGGAGTGGATGGAGAGGCACCCCAACTCACTCAGTAGTGGATCTTGGGGTGGCGTGGTCACGCGTGGCGGCGGCCACACTAGGGATCCCGGCGGCTGGGTCTGGCGGGTAGCGCTCTTCCCGCAGCCTTTATAAAGCAGGGCCTCCCTGACCCTCCCTCTGGGTTCCCTCTCCCCTCCTACCCTGGGGCTGGGAGGGGACAGAGCGGAAAGCTGGAAACTGGGAGGGTGGGGAGAGCCCTCCGGAGCCCCGTGACTGGCCCGGCTGCAGTTGAAGCCAGTGGGGGACTCGAGTCCCGCAAAAGGGAGGAAAGGGCCTGAACCAGCTGCCCGGCTACGACGTTCTCCCTGTGTGGTGCGGGACGAGCCACTCCGCTCAGGCCACTGAGCCTGTTTCCTCACCCAGCAAAATGTGCGAGATCAGAGGAATTACCTCTTGGGCCTTTATTGCACGCCTTGGCAGGTGGAGAGATCAGTTCCCAAGGCGGATTTTTCCCTTTCCTTTTACCCAGTCATCCCAACACTTTGCTTACCTGGCTTTGTCACTGACTTCCTCAGTCCACCTGGGCTTGTGGGGTTCAGAACCTTTTCCCACTTGGAAGAGCAGGTCCTCCAAGTGCTGTCAGCCCAGGAGGACACCAATGGGTCACTCTTTGCAGTCATGCCTTTCCTGGGGGCCATGGATTGGAAGACTCCGGGCAAGATGTTCAGTAACTGGGGCTCCATCTGCTGCCTACAAGCTTCCAAGCACCCGTGAAAGGGCTTATAGTAGGTGGTCAAATGGAGAAAATAGAAAAGGGGCAAAAATAGTGATGTCCACTGAGCATGTGCTCGTGTCCACCAGAGCACTCAACCTGCCTTGCCCAGGGCATTCCTGGCTTTGTTGTTTGCTGGCTTGCTTTTAGAGACAGGGTCCACTGTATAGTTCAGGCTGGCCTTGAACTCACAATAATCCTCCTGCCTCAGTCTCCCCAGTGCAAGGATTACAGGCATGCGCCACCACACCTGGTGGACCTTCTTGATTTTAAAACTTCCTGAAGTCAGGCATGGTGGCACATGCCCGTAGTCCCAGCACTTGGAAGACTGAGGCAGGAGGATCAATGTGAGTTTGAGGCCCGCCTGGCCTATAAAGTGAGCTCAAGGCTAGCCTGGCCTGCATAGTCAGACCCTACCTAAAAAAAAAAAAAACAAAAACAGACAAAATAAAACAAAATGCCCCACAATGCCTTTGTTGCTTCCCATGTGCCTTTGCTCCAGGACCTGCTTCTCTATTGGACTAACATTAGCTAAGGCGTTATACTCGTAATCCTATATTTTTTGTATTTGGTACAGGGTCTCACTACATAGCTTGGATTCGTAGTGATCCTCCCGTTTTAGGATCCTCCAGGTCTTCCGGGTCCTATATCCCTAGCACTGGGATTACAGGCATATGCCACCACACCTGGTCTCAGGTGGCCAGCTCAGTGTCCCTGGGGGCAGTGCAGCATGGCATATGGTTCTAGGGTCGAACCTTGGTTCTTGCACTTGCCTAAGCAGGCACTTAGTCTCACTGAGCTATCTCACTGGCCCCCCGTATGTTGATTATAGTTTGACGTGTGTTGTACCCACATTGTGACTTTGTGGTATAAATTACCCCTGACAAGGGGCTTCATGGCCCATGTCCTTCCAGGACCCCACCTATCTCCCAGGAGCTATCTCTTAATAAACCTTTCCTACTCTTAACTTCATCTTTTGGGATTCTTTTCGATTTGGGGGTGGGCACAAACTGGGCACATCTGACATCTAGTAGGTTGGAAGTGACATTTCTCCTGTATCACCAGGAAGACCAGCATGGCTGATGGCCCTAGACCAAGGTTGAGGAGCCCAAGCTATCTAGGTTTATGGCCTATCTGTCCTTGAATATGCAAGATAAGATGTTCTTTTTCAGGGCCTACACATTTGGCGTTCTGTCTTAAATGCTTTTCTGCTGGGGTCCTCTTCATTCCAGACTCACAGGGGCCCTTCCTGCCTGCCCACCTTGTAATTAGTTTCAATCACATCCTCCTCATTTTCTTCTTTTCCTTCCCCTTCCCTTCCTCCTCCTCCCTCTTCCACCCACTCATGGCACGGGCTTCCCTTTCCCTCGCCTCAGGGTGCTGTTATTGGTTGTGCCACCCAGGACAAGCTTTGGCAGGCTCCCTGCGTCCTTACTCCCTCCTTGAGGCGAGGAGGGAGGAGAATCCCCGAGTTCTTCCACTTTCACTCCTCATGTTGAAGAACAAAGAGGCTTCCCAGCCTGAGAAGGACAGGAGAGGTGTCTCCAGCCTCTTCCGTGCCAGCACAGTGATGTCGCGTGGAACGGGAGAGTAAAGGAGTCCAGTCCTTTGGATGCAGACCCAGGTCGAAGCCTTTCCCTACAGCATTCAGCCTTTCCAGCAAAGGGCCAGAGAATACACAGTCCAGGCTTTGTTCGTCTCTGTCACTGTCGGATGAGAGCAGGCATCAACAGCAACAAAACAGGCAGTTTCCTCTATGTAGCACCTGGACCCTAGTTTACCAATCCCTATTCTACAGATTTGAAAATCTTATCTGTATCTGAGCTTCAGTTTCCACATTTATAAAAAGGGGGATGATCTAGTAGCTGCTTATACCTGGAGTGGCAGTGAGGATTTAAGGTGGTATATAAAGTGACAAACCAAATACATGGTATACCAAAGAGCTCAACAAATGACTTGTGCCGGGCGTGGTGGCGCACACCTGTAATCCCAGCACTTGGGAGGCTGAAGCAGGAGGATCGATGTGAGTTCAAGACCAGTCTGTGCTACAAAAGTGAGCTCAAGGCCAGCCTGAACTGCATAGCGAGACCCTGTCTCAAAAAGACAAAAAAAAAAAAAAAAGACTCTGGTAATTAGTATTGCCTAGTTGTTTAACAAACAAAAACTGACTTAAGGCTCCTTATATTCTATAAATATCACCATCAAAGTTCACTCAATTCCTTGAGAAGGTTTTTTTTTTAAGCTGGCCAAAGCTGCCTTAAGTGCGTGGGTGGGGATCGAACCACTGTCTCCGTGCATGACTGGGATTGCCCAAATAGGAGTTTATAACATTCAGCTAACCTGAAAGCCCCCCCCCCACACACACTTACTTCTTTAGACGCATAACATCCTATAAAATAAATATATCATCACCCCATATGCAGATAAGGAAACTGAGGCCGGAGAAGTTAAATAATTAGATCAAATTAGTCTAGCTCCAGAGCCTATGCTCTTAATTACTTGATTTTGTTGGTTTCCTCTTTTCATTGATTTTTTTTCTTCCCTTCCTTGTGGTGGAGATCAGACTAAGCCTTCAAGAATGCTAGGCAAGCACTCTACCACTGAGCTACATCCTCAGCTCAGGCTCAGGACTTCCTCTCTCTTTTAAACATCCCAGTTAATCCTAATCCTCAAGAATCTCTCAAGAGGGGCTAAGGAGATAGCTCAGTAGAATGAGCACTTGCCTGGCAAGCACAAGGGCCTGAGTTCAATCCCCAGCTCTGAAAAAAAAAAAAAAGAATCTCTTGAGATAGCCATTTTCTATCTATTTATCTATCTTTCTGTCTTTTTGAGACAGGGTCCCACTATGCAGTTCAAGCTGGCCTTAAACTCACTTTGTAGCCCAGGCTGGCCTCAGACTCACAGCAGTCTTGCTGGCTCAGCTTCCCAAGGGCTCGTGTTACAAGTGTGTGCCACCATGCCCAACTGTGACAGCTATTTTTGCCCCTGTTTTGCATGTAGGGAAAGCGAGGCCCATAAGGGAAAGTGTCTGGCTCAAGGAAGTAAACGCGGGCTGCACGGCCACAGGATGCCAAGCTGGCTTTCTGCCCGAGACGTTTGCATGCGTCCTTCTGCCTTCTCCGCTCCAACTGTGCTTCCTTTGGATTCCTGCCTGGCTTGGAGACGCTGCGTCTGTCCATCTCCCCTCCACGCTATGTCCACCCCCAGTGCCTATCCTAGCTGCACCTCTGGAAACCAGGCCCTCCTCTCCTCTGCCTGAGCCGTGAGCGCTGCAGCTCATGTGCCTATGTTGATCATCATGGGTGTGGCTGCGGCACATGATAGAGGACCAGTTGGAAGGCAGGAAGGGGGTCAGATGTCAGACTGGGAAGACTTTGATGACATCTGTTTTTGGACCGCAGCTGGGCAGAGCAGTCCCCATGGACAGTTACCAAATAGAGAAAAGGGAAATGCAGACTGGGGCGTTTAGAGCTCAGCCTGGGCAGAACTGTTAGCTTTCTGTGGCTTCCATATCACGGTGACCCGGTCTCCTGCGTTCTCCTTTTCTTTCCCATTTCCTCTTTGAACATCAGTTCTCTTTTTCTGGAGCAAGAGCCAGCTACCTGGCCCCTGAAAGTCTTTCCAGGTTTGAAACCAAAGACTCTTAGGGTTTCTGACAAGGTACTGCTTCCCCCAAAGTCCGAGGTCCGTTTGCACCCCATATCTGGCCTGCTCCATCTTGCCTTGGATTTTTCTTTTTTGTACCAGGAATTGAACTAGGACCTCACACTTGCCGGGCAGGCGCTGCGCCGCTGAGCTATGTCCCAGCCCTTGGCTTGGATGTTGACCACGAGCATCTCAGTCTTCCCCTCCCATTTCCTTCTCCTTTTCTCGTGTGATACTCATTGGTCTGGTTTCCTGACCACTTTCTTCTGCTTATCTGCACTGACCCACGGGGCCTCTCTCTGCTGTCCTGGGTTTCATGACTGTCTACGCTTCGTTTCCCTCAAGCTGTCAGGGCGTCTGTAGCTGTGCTTTTCTGAGTGTTTGTGTTTCATTAGCCAGCAGTAACATTTCAGAGTAACTGAAGGGGTGGGGCAACAAGGGGTAAGGACTTTTTCTTTGGATAAGAATCAGCGGGGCTACAAGCTCCAGCCTAGGCTAGGCTCTTCTTCTTTGCAGGGTCTTCCTAAAGTTACAAGAAAGAGCCCACAGGTTCCAACTCTGGAACGTTCCCAAGGTGCCTCAGTGCTCCGCCCCTGGATTCTCGATTATAACACAGGCTGTGGTCCTGCAAGGCTTGTCCTGAGGACATCACAACCCTTTGCCCTCCTCCCATCTTCTGCTCCTGGGTTGATATCTTAGGTTTAGCAACTCTTCCCAACCGGTGCTGTTTAATCTTCTTCGTATCAGATCCTTTACTGAGTCAAATGTTTTTGTTTTTCTTTTGTCCTTATACCACATGGTAGAAAATCCTGGTGTCTCTTAACTCTAAAAGATGTTCCATTGCTATAGACCCATCCCAGCACCAATAGTAGTCCAAGCCACTGTCTTTTTTTATTGTATTTTATGTATTTGGCACAGGGTCTCACTATGCAGCTCAGACTCATAGTGATCCTCCTTTTTCAGCCTCCCCATGCTGGGATTATAGGTGTGCCCTACCACGCCTGATCTGGGCAGGCTCAGCATACCCAGGAGCAGGGCTGGTGCAGCATGTGGTGCTGGAAATCAGACCCAGTCCCTGTGCTTGCCTAAGCAGGAGCTTAGTCCCCTGACGTATCTTGCTGGCCTGCCACTTTCTTATTTTGCCTGGATAACTTGCCCCATCTCCCTGCCTCACCACTTTCTCTATAGATCTAGGCTCTCTGAGTCAACCAAGGTGAATTTTTTTTTTTTTTTTTTTTTTACAAACAGTTTATTTTTATTTTAAAAATGATACTTGTTCTAACCAAGGTGATTTTTTTTGTCCTAGCCAGGGTCTATGCAGCCCAGGCTGGCCTCAAACTCACAGTGATCCTCCTGCCTCAACCTCCCCAGTGCTGGGCTTATAGGTGGGCACCACCTTCCCGGTTTACTCAAAGTGATATTTTAAGTAGAAACCAGAACATATTTCTCTTGCTTCAGACTTTCTATTGACTCCCTCTTACACACAATGCTAATCCTGGATTCTGGCTGGGATCCTCCCCAGCTCTAGGTGGGGCTGGGGAGATAGCTCCATGGCACAAGTGCCTACCTGGCAAGTGCAAGGTCGTGAGTTTGAACCCCAGTCCCACCAAAAAAAATTTTTTTTTAAAATATGCTCTAGGTGGTCTACTTCCTGCCTACTTCCTACCACGACTCCATCTTCTGCCACTGTTTGGGATCCACCAAGATTGAGCAGGTGTGAGCTTCACATTCATCCTTCCTCCCATCAGGTGCTGTTCACCCACAGACCTCCAAAATTAGCTTCCTTCACTTACACACAGGGCCTTCATACTGGCTGGCCAGATAGCTCAGCGGGCTAAAGCACCTGGTTAGGCAGAGCACAGTGACCAGGGTTCAATCCTCAGGGTGCTGTGCCAGCCCTACCCCCGGAGCATGCGGAGATGTCGATTAAGACTGGTGGCATGTGCCTGTACTCCCAGCACTTGGGAAGCAGATTTTTTTTTTTTTTTTTTTTTTCAGTACCAGGGATTGAACTCAGGACCCTGCACTTGCCAGGCAAGTACTTATTCTACTGAGTAATCTCCCCAGCCGGGGAAGCTGAAAACAGGAGAATCGATACGACATCACTATGAGTCTGATTTACGTAGTGAGACCCTGTAGACTCTGTAGACCCTTTACTAAATACAAAAAAAGAAGAGAGAGAACGAGTGTCACTAAATTGTCCAAGATGGTCTTGCATTCGCAGTCCTCTTGCCTCAGCCTCCCAGAGTACTAGGATTAGAAGTTTATGCCAACATGACCAGCCTGTTTTCTTATCCACAGTAAACTGTCGACATCCAGTAGACTCCACGGGGATGGGGCAAGAGTCTGCGCACAGTCCGCATATAGAATCCACTCCCTGAACATTTGATGGATTCAAGAATGGTTATTCTGGCACACAGGAGGAGATTCCGAAGAGCAGAGTGTGTGGTAGGCTGTATGACCCTGGCCTAATTTCCTGCTGAGCCTCTAAGCTCTCTCTGTTCCCGGCTGGCAGTATCCAGGCCCTGGTGTTTATCGGGGGTTATCTGAAGTTGGTTTGCAGCCAGGAATGTCACACTTTCCAAAGCTTTGAGAGGCCTGAGCAGACCTTGAGGTCATGGGAGGTAGGGGCCTCCTTGGGATCTCGGCAGGTTGTGCAGAAACTGGGACTTCTCGACCCAACCCTTGACCAAGTCCCTTCACTTCCCCTTCCAGCACGCTTGTCAGCTTGGGGCCATGGATGAGCCTCCCCGGAGACACTGTCTCTCAGACCCGTGTGTTTCTTGGTGTGGGAGGTTTTGCTGGCAACTGAGAGCTCTTTTTCTCAGTGACCTGTAGAAGGAAGCTTTAGACCTGAGTTTATACCTCCAGCTCCCTTGTGCACAGTAGGAGCTTTATGTATTGTTTTATTTTTTGAAACAGGGTTCTACTGTATAGCTCAGACTGGCCTGGAACTTGGGATCCTCCAGGTCTCTCAGAGTGCTGGCATTATAGTCATATACTACCATACCAGGCTGAAGCAACTTCTTCTTTTTTTTTTTTTTTAATTTATGTTATGGCCAGCTCAACCTGCCCTGAGGGTGGGCTGGCATAGCATGTGGTGCCAAGGATCCAACTGTGGTCCCTGTGGTTGCCTAAGCTCGCCTAAGCAGGTGCTTTAGACCACTGAGCTATCTCATCGGCCCCCCTGTAGCAAGTTTTATTTTGGGGGTTTTATTTTCTCTTGTTTTCATTTGAGACAGGGTCTCACTTTGTAGCCCATGCTGCCCTCATACTCATGGTGATCCTCCTGCCTCAGTCTCCCAAGTTCTGGGATTATGAGTGTATACAACCACACCCAGCTGTTTTTGTTTTTTTGAGTTAGGTTCTAACTATATGGTCTAGGCTGGCTTCACATTTGTAATGTTCCTGCCTCAGCCTTCAAGGTGCTGAAATTACAGGAATGGGCCACCAAACCTGGGTAATTGGGTATTTTCAAAAAGCTTTACATGGGCAGAGCTATAGGTAGGTGGCACAGTGCCTGCCTGTCGAGTGTGAGGTCCTTAGTTTGATTCCCAGTATGTATGTATGTATGTATGTATGTATGTATAAATAAATAAATAAATAAATAAATAAATAAATAAATAAATAAAAAGGTTCTGCACAAACACAGTGTTACATGCCTGTCACTCCAGCACTCAGGAGGCTAAAGCAGGAGGATTGCTTGAGTTCAAGGCCATCCTGGGCTAGAAAGTGAGTGCAAGCCCAGCCTATAGTACTTAATTAGTTCAAGGCCAGCCTGAACTCTATAGTGAGAACCTGTCTTAAAAAACAATCCTTCAGGGGCCGGGGAGATAGTTCATTGGCACAAATGCCTGCCTGGAAAGTGCAAGGTCATGAGTTCAAACCCCGGTCCCACAAAAAAAGAAAGAAAGAAAGAAAAATCCTTCAGGAGAGATAGCTCAGCAGCATAAGCACCTGCCTGGCAAATGCAGTTCAATCCCCAGTACAAAAAAAAAAAAAAAATCACAAAACCAAAAACCAACAATAATCCATCAATCAATAAATAAAAAGTAGAAAGAGTGGGGGACACATGTCAATGGTAGAACACTTGTGCAACATATATGCATCTCTAGGTTCATTCCCCAGTAAAACAGAGACAGACACATACACACACCATATAATTTACCAGATAGCATATTCCAGAAAGGAAAATGTCTGCTCACATAAACATCTGTTTATGTATATGAAGGTGCACAGCAGCATTAATCAGAAGAGCTAAAAGGAGAAAGTGGGCGTGGTGCACACTCTTGTAACCCTACCACTGAGGCAAGAGGATTGCAAGTTCAAATCCTGCCTGAACAACTTGCTGAGATCCTGTCTCAATATTTAAAAATAAAAGGGCTGGCCAAATAGCCCAATGCATTAAAGTGCCTGCAAGCAGGCACAGGGGCCAGGGATTCGATTTCCAGGCCTGCTGTGCTGGCCCTGCCCCTGGGGCATGCTGAGATGGCAATTGAGACCAGGCATGGTGGCATGCCTGTAATCCCAGCTCTTGGGAGGCTGTATAACAGGTGGATCACTACAAATCCGATCTAGCAGTGAGACCCTGAACACCCTGAAGACCCTTCCCTAAAATACATACATACATACATAAATACAATGGGCTTGGGATATTATTTTGCTGTGGCAGAGTACTCTGGTTGGATTTACAATACTGAAGAAAAGACTGTCTATCATTTGGTAAAAATAAACAAAATATAGTATATTTGTACAATAAAATATATTCTGTAATAGGTGGAGAGGTGCACACTTGTAATCCCAGCACTTGGGAGGCTGAGGCAGGAGGATCATTGTGAGTTTGAGACCAGCCTGGGCTACAAAGTGAGTTGAAGGCATCCTGAACTGCATCGTGAGACCCTGTCTCAAAAATACCAAAAAAAAAGCTGTTATGTAATAAAGCCTGAAAAAAACTAAAGTAAAGAAGCAACCTACAAAACTGGGTGTTATGGCACATGACTGCAATCCTAGCACCCCTTGAAGCTGAGGCAGCTTAAAGTCAATCTGAGCAATGTAGTGACTTACTAAGACCCTCCATTTCGATGTGAAAGCCTTGGACTCAACTCCCAGTACCAAAAAACAAAACAAAAAAAAAAACCTGAGCTCTGGTAATGTACATAAGATTATAAATTTACTAAAAACCACTGAGTTATATTATTTATTTATCTATTTGGTATTTTTTTTTTTAAGTTTATTTATTTTTTTTTTTTAAGTTTATTTATTTATTTGTTTGCTTGTTGTGTTTGTTTGTTTCTTTATTTATTCATTTTGTGGCTGGCTCAGCCTGCCCTGGTGGTGGCGCTGGCGCAGCATGTGGTGCCGGGAATTGAACTGCAGTCCCCGCAGTTGCCTGAGCCCTCCAAGCAGGTGCTTTAGACCACTGAACCATCTCGCCGGCCCCTCTATTTGGTATTTTGAGGCAGGGTCTCACTAAGTAACTCTGGCCATCCTTGAACTCAATATGTAGCCTGGCTGGCCTCAGACTTAAGGTGATCTTCCTGCCTCAGCCTCCTGAGTGCTGGGATCACAGACGTGCATCACTATGGCCAGCTTGAACTGTACATTTTTTAATATATATTATGGCCTGCCCTGGGGGTGGGGCTGGCGCAGCATATGGTGCCGGGGATTGAACTGCGGTTCCGTGGTCCCTGCGGCTGCCTAAGCTTTTCCTAAGCAGGCACTTTAGACCACTCAACTATCTCGCTGGCCCCTTGAACTGTACATTTTAAACAAGTGAATCTCAGAGTATATGTAAGTCATATCCTAGTAAAGCTGTTTTCTCCAGCTAGGGTTGACGCTTCTGGGCATCCTAGAATCACCCGGCTGAGACCCAGTCTCAGATGTGTGTCCTTTTCATGTTGGTCTCTTAGTCAGATTTCCTCTCATCTCAGACTTTCAGGAAGCTGCCAGCTGTGACCTGTCTTCTTTTTTTGGAGAAGTCTGAAATGTAATTCTGCAGACTTGGCTCATGTGAGTGTAAACACCCTGGCTCTGGGCCCTTCTGAACATGGAGCATCACAAGTTTCTGGGCTCCCTCCCCCAGGCCCAGTGAATTCTTAAGGACAGAGTCTGTCGTATTTACTGCTTGTTGTTGAGGATCTAGGACAGGCCCGAGTACCTATCAGACCTAAGCCGAGTCAAGTGAGAAATGCGGAAATATGAGCCCACTTCAGGCCAGGAGACCAGGACCAGGAAGACCATGGAGACGTCCAATCCTCCTCTATTCTTGGCCTAAACAGCTTCTCATGTGGTACCACAATGGCCACAAAGCCACTCCCTGTGGGAAGCAAACTTTGGGTGGAAGCCTACCCTGCATAGCTTTCTTGGCAATGTGTCTTGGAAATTGGTGTGGTTCAGGCCTGAGCAGCTGGAGCCCCCACCCCACACCATGCCAAGACCTCTTGGCCACTGTGGCAGTGGTGACAAAGAACTGGGAGATTAAGACTATTTTCTTTTCTTTTTCTTTCTTTTTTTTTGTCTTTTTTGAGACAGGGTCTCACTATGGAGTTCAGGCTGGCCTTGAGCTCACTTTCAGCATAGGCTAGTCTTGAACTCACAACAATCCTCCTGCCTGGGCCTCCTAAGTACTGGGATCATAGGTATGTACCAGCACATCTGGTAAAATTAAGATATTTGACAACTAAAACGTGTAAGGTTTATTTAGGTACCAGGAATCAAACTCTGAACCTTGTGCTTGCCAGGCAGGTGCTTACACCACTGAGCTATAGCCCCAGCCCACATGTAAGGTTTTTAAAGTACATTTTTAACTGACACAATGGCTGTACACGTATGGGGTACTGTGTGATATTTCCATGCATGTGCACAGTATGTGATAATTAGACCAGGTAATCACCAGACCCATCACATCAAATGTTCACGGTTTGTGTTGAAAACATTCAAAATCTTTTCTACTAGGGGCAGTATGTTCACAGCACTCCTTTAACATGAAGGTTTGCTTTTTTTTTTTTTTTAAATTTTATTTATTTATTTATTTGTTTGCTTGTTGTGTTTGTCTGTTTCTCTATTTATTCATTTTGTGGCTGGCTCAGCCTGCCCTGGTGGTGGCGCTGGCGCAGCATGTGGTGCCGGGGATCGAACTGCAGTCCCCGCAGTCGCCTGAGCCCTCCTAAGCAGGCGCTTTAGACCACTGAACCATCTCGCCGGCCCCGAAGGTTTGCTTTTGATCAGAGTTGAGATTGGAGTTCTCCGAGGCCCAGACAGCCAGCCCCTAGGAGGAATGGCTATGTAACTGGGCACGCTTGGAGCCAAATGTGGCATCTTTATTAAAAAATTACTAAGACTGTTTAAGGATGGTGCTGGGTTTGGAGAGCAGCTCAGTAGTCAAGCACTTGCTGAGCTTGTGTGGTGTTTGATCCCTACTATTAGGGAAAAATAAACAAACAAACAGACCCAATAGTGACAGAACAGTCGGCCGAGCACAGAGCCTTTCTAAAGGGAAGAAGCTGTGGATGCATAGGAAGGGTCTCAAGTTCCACGGAAACAGACCGTTTGGTAGTGACTAAGCCAGATGTGTGGTGCTGGAGCTGGCGCTCGCAGTCTGAGCTCTAGTTCCGTGTGCCTATGAGCTCAGTGCCACCTGCTGTCCCACACCGTCTTGGCTTCATGGAGAGTTAATCCCATGTATTAAGCAAAGGCTACTAAGTTAATGATGTTTTCTTTACAAAAATTAAAATTTTATTTTTAGCTTCTAGCTAAGGAAACTGTCCAGTAGGAGCTCAGCTACTTCAAAATAGAACAGAACAAAACAACAACTATGCATCATGAGACAACCGGAATTTTTGCTGGTTTTATAACCTATTAAAATGGATAAGCTATTGAACATTCCACATTCGAAGTTTTGTAGGGTGGTGGGTAATGGGGAATCCTCAATGTTTATTTTAAAATAAATAAAATAAATTCCTGACTTTTAACAAGTAAATAAATAAAGGGAAGAAGCCAGTCACCGTCCAGCTGGAGAAGCTCTGCTTGTCTCAGTCTCCTCTCCCAGAACCACTATCCAGAGAGCCTTTTTAGTCCAAAGCTGCTGGCGTATTTCAAAGTCCCAAGCTCTCTGCTCTATGGGTCACCCCCATCTTGAAAGCAGAGGACTCCAGGCTGGTGGAAGAGCTGCTGCCAGGGCCTGTGGCCTGTGTGCTCCATGCAACCCCAGAGGGCCCTGCCTTGGGGTTCTCGCCACGGGAACCAGAGCCTGGGGTAGAAATGGGTTTGCCCAGTGTGGTTTGTCTGTGCTCAGTACACACACACAGTGCTGGGCAGGAGCTATGGGAGAAGCAAGCTCCGGCCCCCACCCCTGAACAGCCCACAGCTTAAAGCACAACAAAAACAGGCACCAGCACAGGCCACTGTGGGAATACAGAAGTGGGGCGGAAGAGTCCAGGTTCACAAGAGATTCCTGGGGCTGCAGGGGATTAAAGACTAAAAGAGAAGCACAGCTGGAAGACCTGTAGGCCAGCTTGGAGATGGCCTTTGGGATGGGAGGTTCAACCAACACACCAGTGTTCAGGGTTGCCCTAAGGTTACCTCTTCCAGGCAGCCTTCCCTGACCTCTCCTGCACTCCAGCCATGCAAGTGAACTCACCATAGCTGTTTGTAACATCAGTGAATTGCAAATGTGTTGTTCAAACCACGGAGAGCCAGGTAGGCTGGTGCAGTCCTGTGATTCAGCATTCTGGGAGGCTGAGGCAAGAGAATCGCAGGTTCAAACCCAACCTGGGAAATTTAGCAAGACCCTACCTAAAAAAAAAAAAAAAAAAGAAAAGGGTAGCTCAGGTCTTTGTGCAAAGGCTGTTAAATTCCCAGTATTGGGAGGAAGAAAAGAGAGACACATATACAAAGTAGTACCATGTGATTTTATTTATGTAAAGTTTAAGGAACAGGATGTGGTGTGCTGGTTCAAGTCCGTAATCCTAGCACTCTTCCAGGCCAAGGCAAGAGGATCACAAGTTTGAGCCCAGCCTAGGCAACTAAGACTCAGCAAGATCCTGTCTCAAAATAAAAAATGACTGGAAATGTAGCTCAGTGTGAAGGTGCTGGGCTCCTTCTCCAGTATTACTACTACTACTGCTACTATTTAAGGAACAGGCAAAACTAGTGTTTAAGGACACTCAGATGTTAACAACTATAAAAGCCAGAAGTAACTGGCACGGAAGTAGTCATAACAGCAATTACCCTGTAGGGGGCTTCTGTTTATTTAGTGCACAGTGATGCTAACCAAAATGTTCACTTTGTGATAAATCTTTAAGGGTACATTTATATTTTTGGCATGTTTTACTTTTTTAGGTTTTTTTTGGTGCCAGAAATCGAAGTCAGGGCCTTGCGCTTGCCAGGCAGGAACTGTGCTGCTGGGATACATCGCTGCTCTACATTGATATTTTGGGTCTACATGATCTTTCTTCTCTTTTGAGGTGAGATTTCACTAGGTCATCCAGTGTGGTCTTCCATTCCTAGGCACAAAGCCTTAGCGTGCCCAGGAGCTCGGGCCACAGGCATGCACACCATGCCCACGTCACACCTTGTCTTTCCGCTCCTTCTTTCCCACCTGCCAGCCTGCAGCGCTACAGACTGAACCTGAGGTCTCTCACATGCTAGGCCAGCACTGCATGACTGAGCCTCATTCCCAGCCCACACGTGCTAGTCTTCGTTTTGGCAACACAGAGGGTTTAACTTTGGGCCTCTGTACTGAGCCACACCCCTGGCCTTTTTTGCATTTTTTAAGTTTTAAGACCAAGTCCTGCTAAATTGCGCTTATTTTTTTGGTACCAGGAGTCAAACTCAGGACCTTCCTATTGCCAGACAGGCACTTGTGCCGCTGAGCTATATCCTTGGCCCTAGGTCTTGCTGAATGGCCCAAGCTGGGTTTGAATTTTTAATCCTCTGGCCTCCGCTTCCCAGAGTGCAGTAATTGTAGGTGTGCACGACCATGCCCAGGTGTCCTGTGATATGAACAATACATTTAAAAAGTTACAAGCTTTCTTTAAGATAGTGAAAGTAAGAATGGAGGGAAGAGATTGATTTCGGCTCTGTGGAAAGTAAGGAGATAGGGAATATGGATAAGGAGGTGAAAGGTAGCGAACACTGGGTAGAGAAAACCATAACACAAAACAGGAATGTCTGTGCTGCTGTCTCAAATTAGCTAAGTCACCTCCCCTGAGTCCTGACTCCTTCCTCCACAAGAGGAGGGTGAGTTTAAAGGAATCGGTCTTGGGTTCTGATATTGGGAACCCTGAGCTGCTGTTGTTCTGGGGATCAGTCTCAGGCCCTTGCACTTGCCAGGCAGGTGCTTACACCACTGGGCTCCACCTCCACTCACAACCTTCAGTTTATGATCCCTGTTATTTGAAGGATATGTGAGCTTGAAAAATGGAACCTTTCCTTCTCAGGTTTTTTCAACAGGGCTTTGCCATGTCGTCTAGACTAGGCTTGGACTCTATGTAACCAAGGCTGGCCTTGACCCTGTGGCAATCCTCCTGAGTGCTGGGATTACAGCCACGTGCCATCATGCCTGTTTTTTTTTTTTAGCAGTAAGAATACTTAAAAAAAAAAAAAAAAGGCAAGAAAATTGTGCGTCCCCTCCCCACTAAAGGAAAGTACGGAGTGATGCCTGACATGTCCTCAGTGTCAGGTGGCTTCCTCATTCCTCGATTAATAGCCCAGAGCAAGCCCAGCCGCCAGCTTGAATGAGCACACAGTCTTGGCCTGCACGCTGCTGCTCCACCTTCTACTGCTGCCTCAAGACCGGAGCTCCTACTGCTTTCACTTTTTCACTTTTTGACCTACTAATTCTAGAAAATGGAAGCCTGGGCTGGGGTTAATAAGTGAAACTAAAGAAATAGACAAGGAAATCAAAATCAAAGGAGCACAAATATGAGACCTTCTTGTTCTTCAGGGTCCTGGGATTTTGTTAAGTTTTATTTCATAAAATCTCAAAAGCAGTGCTTGTGATACAGCCACTTAATATATGTACGATTTTTTTTTTCTTTTTAGGTATTAGGTATTGAACTCAGGACCCTGTGCTTGCCAGGCAGCCGCTTATAGCACTGATTTCCCCCCCCCCCCCGCCATATGAACAAATTGTAAAGACTATGTGTAAATATTTGACACAACTATAAGAGCATGTAGAAGTCAAAATAAGACCCTAAAATCTCAAAGCACCTTTTCAAAATGAAAAAAATTCCCAGTAGCTGCCATTATGTACGGGCCAAGTACTGTACTTGCTGTTACCAGAGGTCCAACGTGGCTAACCCATGATTTGCTGCCACAGAGCTCAATTTAATCCACCCATACCTACTCATTCTAGGGGTGCACTAACTTAATGTCGGGTTTTTTTTGTTTTTATTTTTATTTTATTTTATTTTTTGGTCTTTTTGAGACAAGTTCTCACTGTGCAGTTCAGGCTGACCTTGAGCTCACTTTTGTAACCCAGGCTGGTCTGGAACTCACACTGATCCTCCTGCCTCAGCCTCCCAAGTGCTGGGATTGCCGGCATGCACCACCATGCCTGGCTAAAATATTATTTTAAATTTTTAAATTTTTTTTTTATTTACTTGTTTGCTTGTTGTGTTTTTTTGTTTGTTTCTTTATTTATTTATTTTGTGGCTGGCGCAGCCTGCCCTGGTGGTGGGGCTGGCGCAGCATGTGGTGCCGGGGATCAAACTGCAGTCCCTACAGTTGCCTGAGCTTTCCTAAGCAGGCGCTTTAGACCACTGAACCATCTCGCCGGCCCCTAAAATATTATTTTAATATTAACTTCTTTTTAACTTTATATTATGGCTGGCTCTGCCTGCCCTGGAGGTGGGGCTGGCACAGCATGTTGTGCCTGGGATCCAACCGCAGTCCTTGTAGTTGCCTAAACTTGTTGTGCCTGGGATCCAACCGTAGTCCTTGTAGTTGCCTAAACTTGCCTAGGCAGGCACTTTAGACAGTTGAGCTATCTTGCTGGCCCCTTAATGTCGTTTGTTGTACTTCTGTATTGTTATTTTTCTAATTAAAAACGCCACACTTCACTTTTATTTCTATTTGGAAGTTCAGTAACCCTAATGTTGGAGGCAGCAGTTTAGCAAGCAAAGCAAGACAGACTTGGAAAGCTTCCTAATAGCAAATGGCATTTTTTAAAAAACTAATTTCACTTGGTACATTTTAGATATACATAATAATGATTACATTCATCACAGGGAATTTGCACCTCCCTCGGTTTTTTCACATGCAGATCTGAGGTAGTAATTTCTGTTCACAGGATCCCCTCATGCAACAGAACAGACACTTTGGGACGTTTGGTATCTCAGTTATCATTTAACAATAAGAAAATACTTTGAAAACATAAAAGAACAAGTCATAATTACTAGTTTCTGTTTTTTCTTTTTTTTTTGTGAGACTGGGGTTCAAAGTCACAACCTTGCACTTGCCAGGCAGGCACTTGTGCCAGAGATATCTCCCCAGCCCTACTACATAGTTTCTGCACTACAGGATAAGAACTAGTTGGGGAGCTTTTAAATGTAGGTGTTCTGTAGGTTTAGTGATTGCATAATTTAATGCCCAAATTAAGGCTTTTTTTTTTTTAATGTATTTGGTTGTTACAAAGACGGCTTGAACTCCTGGTGATCCTCCTGCTTTCAGCCTCCCCCACCCTGGGATTACAGGCCTGAGCTAATCCCTGCGCCACTAGGCCTGGAGGCACGGCTGGCGCGGCAAGTGGTGCCGGCGACCCAATCACACTGCATCTGCTTAAACAGGCATTTTAGTCCACTGAGCTATCTCGCCGGCCCCTCAAGGCACTTTTGAGAAGAGACAATATTATATCAGAACAATATTACACTAATTATACCGCAACAGGAATAAAGCAAGACTTTCTTGCGTCACAGCGACAGGCCTATGCCCTCGGTGGTTTCCTCCAGGAAGCTCCGGAGAACCGCTGCACCTGCTGACGTCATTCACAGCAATCAACACCACCTGCGAGTTGACTGTAGCTAACGTTTATTATGCACCCTGTGCTCCTCGTCTGTGCCATGTACACGCTTAGCCCTCACGGACCCTCTAGGAGGTAGCCGGCTTTACTGCCTTCCTAGAGGTTAACTCCCTCAAGATCTCAGTCTAGGGTGAGCCAGAGGTCTGAAAGCCAACCGAGATTTATATCTCATCCATTTTCCTCGCTTCCACCCAAGCAAGCTGATGGTGGAGAACGTCAAATCCCTGTGCCCTCTGTCTCCAAGCCGAGGATCGCAGTGCCAGCAGGCGCCAAATCTGTTCCCCTCAAGGGACCCAGGGCTGCGGGCTCGGAGGAGGCCAGAGGTGGGAGAAAACACTACTGAGCCGCTCGGCGCCTGGGCGCTCCGCAGACGCCGCAGTTGCTGCTTCTGCAGTGCTGAGGGTGGAACTCAGGGCCTTGCCGACGCTGGGCAAACGCTCTACGCTGAGCAACGAGGATTCTGAGCTAATGGCAGACGGGCTGGGGCTGCAAAGGCCCTTCGATTTCATTTAGAGCTTTCCAGCCACCTCCAAAGCCATCTTTATTACACACCCAACCCCAGCCCTGTCATTTCTCCTGCTCAGGAGCACTAACGACTTCCGCCGCTCGGGACGGGGTAAGGTCCAACTCGCACGTACCCTGACCCCAGGCCGCGGCTCTTAAATACTTTGCTCCCGCACCCCGCCCCGAGAGGGTCAGCGCCTGGCCTGAAGCAGCGGAGCCCGGCGGACACTAGGACCCAGGTCCCCATACGTCCTGCGCCAACGTCACTGCGGCCCCGCCCCCAGGTCAAGGACTATCCGCGATTCCCCAGGAGATCCCGAAGCATCCTCGCTCCCCTCTGTTCACTCAAACAGGTCCTCTGGCCCCACTGGGTGTGCTCAAGGGGGAAACTGAATCCGGGGTTTTTGTGAATTATTCTCCCCTTATTCCACACAGCAGATCCGTTTCTCTCTCTAAGCTGCGCGGGACAGCAGGGAAGGACGGGAGAAAGGGGAGGGGGCTAAAGCCACGGTTTTAAGAAACGGCAGGCTCCGCCACACTCAAGATGGCGGCGCGGCCGTGGCGAGGTCCCTCAGAGGCGGTACCAGCGCATGCGCAGCGCGGAGTCCCGGCCCGGGACACAAGATGGCGGCAGCGGCACTGGGGAGGGCGAGGCGGAGGCGGCAAAACGGGCGGTCGAGCAGAACGTGTAGCCGCATCCCCTCGAGTCCGCTCTGGGCAGGTAAGAGCCCCAGGAAGCCGTGGTCTCGCCGCGAGCGGTGCCAGTGTCCGGGAGTCTGAAGCCGGGTGGCGGTGGCCCCTCCGGCGCTTTCCACTCGAGGCTGCCGCTGGCCCGGTCTCTTTCGCCGCCGCCATCTTAGGCCCGTGGGTGGGCAGCCGGGCCGGTGGCCGGGGTGAAGGAGATGGGCCTGGAGAGCGCGGGTGGAGCGGCCTCCAGGGTCCCTCCGCTGCCGCCGCCGCCACCGCCTTTGTGTCGGGCTCCGACTCTGAGTCGCCTCAGCCCGGGGGCGGGAGCGCGCGGCAGGGCGGGGGGCGGAGCCCGGGAGATGGGCCGGCGCGCGCGCGCCAAACCGCCCGCCCCCTCTGGGGTTGGGGTGGGGGAGGTGCACGCGCGCTGGGAATGCACCTTGCGCGCCCTCGTGCCTGCGCTCGTCGCGAGCCCTGAGACTCCGCCCCATTGGCCCAAAGAATTCTGATTGGTGCACTGCCGAGATGCTCCCGCCCCACCTTCCTCCAATCCTGGAATTGGATTCTTTTTTCTGGTGGGTTCCTCTGCTTGTTCGGGTTACAGATACTTGTCTTTAGGCTACCTGCGCTTCTTCAGCTGCAGGTTGCATGGGTTCTGGAAGCCACAGGCTAAATAAAAATAACGTAAGAGCGACCATCTCGTGCTGAGAGTGTACAATATGCTAGATTCTACGCATAGATAAGTTGGGAGACAGTGGAGAGCCTGGAACTTGGATTTTTTTCTAACCCCACAGCTGGTTCTTCAGGCACAAGCCTACTGCATCCAAGTCTCACAGCCCATTTATTATTATAGAATTTATTTTATTTGTGGTGCTGGGGATCGAACGCGGGGCCTCACAAATACTAGGCTTTCCACCTCTGAGCTGCACCATACTGCACCATACCATACTGCAAGGAATTTAAATTGGCAAAATTTTCAAGTGGTGCAAAGTAAAAAAAAAAAAAAAAAAAATTAGTCGTCTCCTAAGCCTACCTTTGAATGTGTTAAATCACAAATTATTTTGTACTTCCCTCCTCATTTCTGGCTTCTAGACATGGAGCACATGAGTCCTGTTTTTTGTTTTGCTTCATTTTGTTTTTAACAAGCCCTCTGATGATTCTGATGCACAACCTGTTTTAGAAATACAGCACTGCAGTGTCCCCATTTGGCCTCACACAAAACCACACCACTTGTGACTTACAAAGTGCATCTAGTTTTTGCATCAATATCACAGCCCGTTTCTTAGGAACAATAATAATTTTCAATAAAGGTGAATAAGACGTGTAATGTGTTTGCATGTTATTTTTCTCAAGACATTCAAAACGAAGTTTCTCAGTGGGTGGTTTGGGGTGGTGCCTGTCATATTTGCCATATATATTTGTTTACTTTTCTCTGGTCTAAGGGTACTTTGGTTGATAGGGACAGCTACATAATTTGTGGGGCCAGCTGTACAAAATGAAAACATAGATCCATTGTTTAAAAATTACTGTGAGGGGCCAGTGAGATAGCTCAGCAGTCTACAGCACCTGCTTAGGCAAGCTCAGGCAAGCGCACAGGAACTGCAGTTCGATCCCCACCCCCACCAGGGTGGGCTGAGTGGGCCCCCCAAAAAAAAAATAAATTAAAAAAAATATATATATATATATATATAAAACTATAGGCTGCAGAGAAAAAATATATATTACTGTAGGCTGGAGAGATACGTCAGCCTCATAAGCTCCTGCCTGGCAAGTACAAGGTCCAGCATTTGAATCCCAGTACCAAAAAATAAATACATAACAATACTAAAAGCAGGCAATGCACTACTAGTATTTGAAACTATCATGTTGTTATTTCTTATTAAAAAATTAAAAAAAAAAAAGCAGGCAACCCATTTGGGACCCCCTCCTGTCTCTTAGGAACTATTCACTGTTCCTATTCCGCAGTGAATTTTCCTACTCTTAAAAAAAAAAAAAAAAAAATGACTAAAAGCTGAGTATGAGGGCATGAACCTATTCTCTCAGGTATTCCAGGAGCTGAGACAAGAAGATAGCTTGATTCCAGAAGTTGAAGACCAGCCTATATAACTTAGCGATGCGAAGGAATTTTTTTTTTTTTTTTTTTTTTTGACTGGCTCAGGCTACCTTAAGAATGGGTCTGTGGATCAAAATGGCGTCCCCGTGCCTGACTAGGATTGCTGGCACAAGCACTTAAGCCACTGAGCTAACCTGAAAGCCCCCACAGCTCAGTGGTAGAGCTGAGTATGCTCAAGGTCTTGGTTTTGATCACTAGCATCATCAAAGATAAAAACAAAGCAAGATGGTGACATCAAAGCATTAAATAAATCCCTTGGCCTGCAGGGTGCAGTGTTGTATGTGATGATCTGGAAAGCCTATGAAGGTGAGCCTGTTATTTAGCAGGCTTGAGAAGTGCTTTCTTCATCCCCCAAATCTCCAGATCCCCCCCTCCACACCTGCCCTGATGCTCCCGACAGTCTGTGTCCTCACCCCTCTGGCTGTGCAGCATTCACAGGATCAGTGACTGTTCTTCTCTTTGCCCTCCAGCTGCTGATTCAAGAAGTCCTCTGGGCCCCTGTCCACTCCAGTGCTGACCAGCCCGCCCACTTGTGCTGGGCCTTTCTGCAGGCGTCCCCCTTGCCTCTGTTGGACCCTGAGAAGTGGGAGTCAATCCGGCTGGAGAAGAAAACCCTCTCATGCTAACCTTGCAGACCCCAGAGGGTGAGAGAAAGGGACGCTTCCTTCAATCTTAAAACCTACTGGCTAGGCCTGCAAGGAATAGTTCCAGATCTCATTGTTATCAATGCCCTCTTTGATGTACACCTGCCCTGTTGCCCCTGCATTTTTTTATCTGCTAAATTGTACCAATGAAGTAACCTTTCATTTTCCCTTTCCAAATGAACAAAGACATCTATTGAGTGTGCAATAAAATAATGTCCCAATGATTCCTATGATGTTGTTAACAGCCAATCAGTGTGGCCACAGTGGGTTGGTAAAATTTCAGCATGCAGAGATTTTTAAATGTGCCTTTGTGTTTTCTTTTTTTAAAATCATCTTTGTATGCTTTGTGTTATTATAGGTAAAAGTCTGATTTCTTGTGGGTGTTGTGACATTGAAAACAACTTTAGCATCACTAATCTGATCCCACTTGCCATCCCAGGAGTCTAACAGCCCTGGGTGGGCATCACTTTGGCCGTTGAGGCTTTTGCTGGGAGTGCTTTAGGTGAGGGTAGTAAGGAACACAACCTTAAAGGAGCTGGCCTCCTTGCTGATAGTTTCACACGGGGATTCTGAAGGACTGAATTAGATGGTCCTCTCTTTCTCTGGTTCTTTCAGCAAGATAGTTTCCTGCCTGTAGTGTAAAGTGGGGGAATGGGTAGATGCCATGTCCTTTGCCCAGCTGTGCTTTGCTTCATTTGGTTTTTACTGGATGGAAGCAATAAATTCCTGCCTCCTTCAAGAGAAAAAGTTAGTACTTGCAGTGGAATGGCTTTCCAAGGGCACTCTATTCTGTTTGCCACCTTGAGTGCTTGCACATGTTTGTAGAATTAATGGAGCTCCTGTTGGGTCAGTTACTGTGCTGAGCTCTAGAGAGATGCAGTGGAACCAGCTCCTATCCTGGAATTGCTGGCAGAGTAGTGAGGCAAACCCAGTTGATAGATTAAAACATCCGAGTTGCTACAGTGGTGGTGGACATGGCACTGAGGAGGGGCCCTGACCAACAGTAGGGTGGTAGTGGGGAGGTAGCAATCGGAGGGCTACCTAGCGGATGTAAGCCCATGGGCAAGCCAGGCAGACAACTGGGGAAAGGTCTCTTAGGCGGAAGGATCAGTAGGAGGGTGCCCATCTTACAGTTGGGGGATTGTATCCTAGATCCTAGGGCTCCCTCCTGTGTCAATGTGCTGGCCCTCAGGGGAGCTTGGAGTTGGATTTCTCACCTGGGATGGTCCCCGGGGACCCTAGTTTTAATTGGTGGCTGGGGTGGAGCTGACAGTCTTCCATTTTCTGTGGCAGGTCCCTTGAGTGTGCTGAGATGGCCAATGAGAATCATGGCAGTCCCCGGGAGGAGGCATCCTTGCTGAGTCACTCTCCGGGCACCTCCAATCAGAGCCAGCCCTGTTCTCCAAAGCCTGTCCGCCTGGTGCAGGACCTCCCAGGTACTGGTGGGAGCTGCAGTGGGTGGTGGGGTAGACAGGGTATGCTGAGAGCTCTCATGACCTTGGCTGGGCTCCATGCTTGTTTGCAGAGGAGCTCATACACGCAGGCTGGGAGAAGTGCTGGAGCCGGAGGGAGAATCGACCCTACTACTTCAACCGATTCACCAACCAGTCCCTGTGGGAGATGCCTGTGTTGGGCCAGCACGATGTGATTGTGAGTGCCAGCCTAGGGCAGGTGGCTCAGAGCAGCCTCTGGCCTGTAAGCCTTCTCCAAATGTACCCTGTGCAGCTGCTCTGTGCCCAGCCCTGCGCTGTACCAGCAGTTACAGCACCAAGAGTGATAGCCAGGCTCTGTCCTCGTGTAACCTATGCTCAACAGAAAGCTGACCAATAAACTGCTGATTATAGTAGTGTAGCATAGTGAACTTATTCTAAATATGGGGCCCTGGGCCAGTGAGATACTACCTGCGTGGCATGCTTAAGTCTATTATAAAGGAGGAGTATAAGGGTTACCACTGTGGCACTTGTGTAGAGAATGGTGTTAGAGGGCAGTAGAGATCCTGACCTGGTCTGGGGAAGGTGAGAGGACAGACAGGAGGAACTTCTCTGAAAATCAGTGTTGAAAGTGACATTAGCTCAGGAGTGGTCTAGGAACTAGCGTGTTAGTATGATGAGAAAGTACAGACCAGCTGTCTGGTAGGATGTGAGCTTTTAGTCCATCTCAACTGAGGCAGCTTTTCTTTGGTGTAACAAGCTAGAGGACTCCCCATTTTGCAGCTGAAGAGGGGAAGTGACCCACCACAGACCTTCCACTCTTAGTAGGTAGAGCAGAATTCACACCTGGATGTGATGTCAGGGACACTGCTCACTGCCTCATGGACTCTTGAGGTTCCATCCACATGGCTTTACTCTCTTGAAGATAAGCACTTCTTAAGTTTTTCCTTTATTCCTCATTTGTTTGTTTACATTATCTGGGATGGAGCTCAGGCCTGGAGTCATAATCTCAGTGGGAGATAGGGCTTAGCATGGCCATTCTATTTTATTTTTATTTTTTTGGCGGAACCAGGGATCAAACTCAGGACCTTGCACTTGCCAGGCAGGCACTTGTGCCCCTGAGCTATCTCTCGGCCCCTGGCCATTTTATTTTTAAAAAATTTTAAAATTTTGTTTTTTTGAGAGAGGGTTTTGCTTGCTATGTAGTTCAGACTGGCCTTGAGCTCATTATGTAGTTCAGGCTAACCTTGAATTCTCAGCAATCCTACCTTAGTCTCTCAAGTGTTGGGACTATAGACATTCACCACCACTACCAGCTAGACTGGCCATTTCATTTTATTTTATTATTTTTTTTTCAGTTTTAGAATTTATTTATATCATCAATAGAAAGCAAAGACTGGCCATTTTAAAGGTGAAGGAATTAAGGGAATTAGCTCACTCAAGGCCACACCATTGCAAACAGTAGGCAGGAGCAAAGCCCAGTGTCTGTGTCCCAGCACTCTGTGCTCTTCTCTGAGGAGTAGGAGCAGGAGTGGGAGGGCATAAGTATTCCAGAGTACTGGGGCTCCTAAGCCAGTGGTCCTGGTTGCAACTCTGCTGGTCTCCCTCCACCAGTCGGACCCTTTGGGGTTGAATGCAACCCCACTGCCCCAAGACTCAAGCTTGGTGGAAACCCCCCCTGCTGAGAACAAGGCCAGAACGAGGCAGCTCTCGGAAGAGCAGCCAAGCGGCAATGGTGTGAAGAAGCCCAAGGTGAGTGTCCAGGGTGGTCAGGACCTGGTTGGTAAGCGGCCAGCTCAGGTAGGCAGCCAGCCAGCAGGCTCCCTGCAAGGGATGGGCCGCAGCAGCTGGTCAGGAGGGGGGCCTGGATGCACTCAGCAGGTGTCCAGCATTCAAACTGGTTGCTAAACTTAACTGCTGCTTTTGTAACTCTTTTGCTCCAGATTGAAATCCCTGTGACACCCACAGGCCAGTCAGTGCCAGGTTCCCCCAGTGTCCCAGGAACACCAACCATGAAGACTTGGGCACCTGAAGATAAACAGTCAGCTTTCTGCCGACCAACTGAGTGAGTCCCTGCCACCTGGCTTGGAGGTGTCCACTGCCGGTGCCAGCCTGCCTGGAAGTGGGTTGTGGTAGGCAGATCACGTTCACTGATCCTATCTCTGCCCCAAGGGTGTACTGGGACCTAGACATCCAGACCAATGCTGTCATCAAGTACCGGGGCCCTTCAGAGGTACTGCCGCCCCATCCAGAAGTGGAGCTGCTGCGCTCCCAGCTCATCCTGAAACTTCGGCAGCACTACCGGGAGCTGTGCCAGCAGCGAGAAGGTAGCTGCCTTCTGGCCCTCAGCCCCCTTGTTTCCAGCCATTGTGAGAGCTGATGCTGGGGTGGCTTAGGGGAGCTCAGTGGTGCAGACCATGTGCTGTGATGTGAAAGAGACCTGCTGAAGTCCTGACTCTGGTTCTGGGCTCACTGCTTACCCCCTCTGTGCTTTGGTTACCAGTGCATAAAGATGGCTACAGCTTACTCTGCCATATACTCTCAGTACTTTTTACATATGTGTGGAACATAAACACAGGTATTTATATCACATAGGGTTATTACAAGGAGTAAGTGAAATGGCCTCACTGAAAGTACTCAATAAACTACAGCTTTTAATGATTATAATTAGCATATGAAGCTGCTTGATCTTGCTGAAGTAACAGACTTCTCTTTTTCATCCTGTGTAATATTTATTAATAGTCTTGGTGAAACTAGTCTCTAAATAAACTTTGGGAAATAAAGCCTAGAAAATAAGCTTCTGAAGCTGGGCTTGGTGGTGCACTCTCCTGTAATCCCAGCCCTCTGGGAGACTGAGGCAGGAAGACTGCAAGTGTAAACCCAGCCTGGACAAGTTAACTAAAATTGCTTCAAGATAAAATATAAAGATTGGGGGTATAGCTCAGTTTAAAGGGTCTAGCTTCAATCCCCAGGGTCACACATTAAAAAAAAAAAAAAAAACTTCTGAAGTATTGGGAGCCATATTTTATTTACTGCCAGCATGGTGTTTTCCATGTGCCAAGCCCAGAGTGGAACATGTTGACTAAATCTAGACCCTCAGCATTTCTCTGGCCTTGCAGGCATTGAGCCTCCGCGGGAATCTTTCAATCGCTGGATGCTAGAGCGCAAGGTGGTGGACAAAGGGTCTGATCCCTTGTTACCTAGCAACTGTGAACCCATCGTGTCACCTTCCATGTTTCGTGAAATCATGAATGACATTCCCATCAGGTACAGCCTTAGGGCTGGGTGGTATCGTCTCTCTACCTAGTTAAGTATAGAAGAGCCCAACTCTGTCCATTCTCTCACATAGGTTATCCCGAATCAAGTTCCGGGAAGAAGCCAAGCGCCTGCTTTTTAAATATGCAGAGGCTGCCAGACGACTCATTGAGTCCAGGTTTGACTCTCTGCCCATGTAAGACAGATCGATATGGTGAGGTGATAGGCCAGCTATTTCCCTTGCTTGGACCTTGCTCCCAGATATAGAATGGGCTAGAATGTAGGCCGAGGAGATGATGCCCAAGATACCAGTGAAGCGGAATGGGAAGAGAGGGTGGAGCAGACACCTTAACAGCTGGGTCCTTTGTACAGCTGAGCCTTTTTTCCTTGCCCTTGACTGGCAGGAGTGCTTCCCCTGACAGCAGGAAGGTGGTCAAGTGGAACGTGGAAGATACCTTCAGCTGGCTGCGGAAGGACCACTCAGCCTCCAAGGAGGACTATATGGTGAGTGGGAACTGGGGTGAGGCCAGTTGAAAGGCCCTGTGGCCACTTTCCCCAGGAGTTCTGCTCTCCCTGGCCAAGTTCCCGTAGCAGACCCTGACACTGATCAGTCTCTGGGCTCATGACTGGTGATGTTTGTGCAGAGTCCTGGTTTTCTCTCAGAGAACGTTTTTGTTAATATCCTTAATGGACTCTTAGGTGTGAGCACACACAAACAGCTATCTTTTTAATTTAATGAATCTTCAACATCTCTTCTGAGATTCTTGGCAACAGATTTGACAAACTGCTTTTGTGTGTACATTCATATTATAGTTAAAAGCTACCACCAGCCTGCGTGTGGTGGCATGAACCTGTGGTCCCAGCAATTGAGAGATTGAAGTAGGAGCACCATAGTGAGCTGGACTACATAGTGAACTCAAGGCCACCCTGAGCTATAGTGAGATCCTGTCTTACAGAGGGGGGGAGGGGAGATTTAATTTCTTGGCTATTTTTATTTTGGGGGTTCTGGGAATCAAACTCAGGACATTGTACTTGCCAGGGAGGCACTTGTGCCACGGAGTTATATCTCCTTTTGCTTTTAAGTATGTCCAGAACAATTCTGTCTTCTGGTCAAAACTTTAAGCCTCTCCAACAGCACTAGCAATGGGCTTTCTTTTCAGGACCATTTTTCCCAAGAAACAAGGTTTTGTACTTCATGATAGTACTTGACACATAGAGTGACAAAGGTAGCTGTACTCACTAGCCAGTGACTCACTTTTATTCTTTAGTTTCTCAGATGTGATTCAGCAAAATTAGAAATGCCTGCAGGCATCCTTGGAAGTAACTAAGAGCTTAACTTCTCCACCAGTTGAGTGAGCTGTTTTGTAATCACCTTTATAGCATAGGTTGCAAATGCTGTAAACTGGGACCAGGCCTAGTTTGTCTGTTTTTCCAATAATTATCAGGGGAATCTATCACAGTGTAAGCCCAACAAAAACTCCAGGCATTTACTTAACACACTTGTATGCCAGGGGCTTGGTAAATCCTGACAGAGAATGACTACATTTAATAAACTGTCTTCTTAGGTATTTTGTGTTGACTTGACAGTTGAGGAATGAGGCTCAGAGAAGCCAATGGATTAGTCCAAAGGACATAGGTAGTAGATAGCACAGCCAGTTTCAAAATCAAGACTGCTGCAGTTGTACAGCCCTACAGTTACACGCCAGTCAGGCCCTCTGGCCTCAAGTGTTCTGATCAGTTGTTTTCTGCAGGACCGCCTAGAGCACCTGCGGAAGCAGTGTGGGCCCCACGTCTCAGCTGCAGCCAAGGACTCTGTGGAAGGCATCTGCAGTAAGATCTACCACATCTCCCTAGAGTATGTCAAGCGCATTCGAGAGAAGCACCTGGCCATTCTCAAGGAAAACAACATTCCAGGTAGGGACAAGGTGGTGGGGAGCTAGCAGTGAAGCCATCAACTCTATCCTGGGCCGTAATTGAAGGAACAGAGGATCATGAACCTCAAGCCAGGGAACCAGTTTGTCCCAGTGCTGTTTCGTACTTGCTGTCCCCTTTTGCTAGGGCAAGTCAGCACTGTTCTGGGAAAGTCGGGACAGTAATAAGTAGATGGACCTGGACTTCCCTCCATTCTCGGACTTGCTTTTTCCAGGATGAGGCATAGTTATCTATGAGTATTGTGTGGCTACTCATAAGTAACAGCTTGGCCCCAAAAGGCCTGCATATTGCAGCTCTCATCATGAGTAGCACAGCTGTGGTACTTCTGCTCAGAAGCAATATCCACAGGCCTCCTGGATGCCCCAGTGCATGCCAGACAAGGTCAGCCTCAGCATTGGGCATACGGACACAGATCATTTCTGCCCTAACAGTTGCCTGGTGGTTTCCTTTAGTTTTTATTATTTACTTATTTAGTCTTTGTTTTTTGAGACAGGGTCTCACTATGCAGTTCAGGCTGGCCTTGAGCTCACTTTTGTAGCCCAGGCTGGTCTCGAACTTGCACTGATCCTCCTGCCTCAGCCTCCCAAATGCTGGGATTATAGGCATGCACCACCACGCCCAACTTCACTTTCTTTAGTTTTTAATGGCTCTTTTTTGTCTCTAAAGAATTGGCTTACAGCAGTTTAATGGAGAATGAGACTTACTCTGTATAAGGCACCTACTACCTAGTTAGTGCTGAGGTTATGCAGGCCACTGGCCTTTCACTGCTGCCCCTGTCCACAGAGGAAGTGGAAGCCTCCGAGCAGGACCCCCGTCTGGTGTACTGCTACCCACTGAGGCTGGCTGTGCCTTCACCCCCCATGCCCAGTGTGGAGATGCACATGGAGAATAATATGGTCTGCATCCGGTACAAGGGAGAAATGGTCAAGGTCAGCCGCAACTACTTCAGCAAGCTGGTAAGAGCTGTGGGGATGAGAGCCAGATGATAGCACAGATTGGGGCCTGGAATCTTTCTTGGCTTGAGTCCAGAAGCAGGTGGCCAGTGATGAGGCTGTGGGACCACTCCTAAAAGCCAGGTCTTTCTGTCCTACAGTGGCTCCTTTATCGATACAGCTGCACTGATGACTCGTCTTTTGAGAGGTTCCTGCCCCGGGTCTGGTGCCTTCTCCGACGCTACCAGGTACGGGCCTGGAGTAGCAGGGGAAGGGCTTCCCTGGGGGAGCAGGGTGTTCAGCCTGATGCTGACTGTGGCCACTCTGCAGATGATGTTTGGTGTTGGCCTCTATGAGGGGACTGGCCTTCAGGGATCGCTGCCTGTGCATGTCTTTGAGGCCCTCCATCGACTCTTTGGCGTCAGCTTTGAATGCTTTGCCTCACCACTCAACTGCTACTTCCGCCAGTACTGTTCTGCCTTCCCTGACACAGATGGCTACTTCGGCTCCCGTGGGTGAGAGCCAGGGGCTGGGGGACCCTTGCCCACACATGGGAAGTTGTCTTTATAGCACCGGTTGTGTTGTCCTGCTCCTTGTGTTACGTATTTTGAGTTAGGTAGTCTTGGGGTTAGTTGTCTCTACTACTTATCAGCCAAGTGACCTTGGGCATGCCACTTAACCTCTGGGAGCCTCAGCTTTTTTTGGCCCTATGGGCAAGCCAGTGACACCTCTAACCTAGCCCGTGGGCTTCTCAGTGAATTAGCTCAGGTCTGGAATAGGGTCATCTGGCTGCAGGAAGTGGGGAATAAAAGTGTAACACAGGCCTTGGAGACCTCTCATTCAGGTCACAGGCAGCAATGAACAGAGGAAAGGAGTAGCTGTCTCTGAGGGAAGGGGTGGCCACTGTCGAGAGGCTCAGAACTTAGCAGCTGGGGAGTCTTGGGTGTAGCTTGTGCTGTGTTAGCAGCAAGCTCAGAACTGAATCTGAACTCCAGGTCCTCCAGCTTAGTGGACAGTGGCATCCAAGCCTGAGCCTCTGTCCTTATCCATTCAGTGTACATGATCATTCCTAAATTTGTTCCAGGACAAAGTAAACATAAATACTAGGCTCTAGCCTAACCATGGCCATCTTTCAGCATAGCTGTGTAAGGGTGGAATGGCATGCATCTCTGGTTGAGGGACAGGTCCTAAAGGGACTTGGAATGCTTACCTCTGCCCTCAGACCCTGCCTGGACTTTGCCCCACTGAGTGGCTCCTTTGAGGCGAACCCTCCATTCTGCGAGGAGCTCATGGATGCTATGGTCTCTCACTTTGAGGTGGGTGTGGGTTTCTTACTTTGATGGGGGAGTTGGCAGGGAGAATTACAGCTACCTGGATGGCAGTCCCAGGCATCCACTTGTGCTTTTGTCTACAGAAACTGCTGGAGAGCTCGTTGGAGCCCCTGTCCTTCATTGTGTTCATCCCTGAGTGGCGGGAGCCCCCCACACCAGCGCTCACCCGCATGGAGCAGAGCCGCTTCAAACGCCACCAGCTGGTCCTGCCTGCCTTTGAGCATGAGTACCGCAGTGGCTCCCAGCATGTCTGCAAGAAGTGGGTGCTTGGGGAGGGCAGGGAAGGAGGGCCGGGCTAGCCAGCCCAGCCCCAGCCCCACCCTGAGCAGCTGCCTTTGTTTGTAGGGAGGAAATGCACTACAAGGCTGTCCACAACACCGCGGTGCTATTCCTACAGAACGACCCTGGCTTTGCCAAGTGGGGGCCGACGCCAGAGCGGCTACAGGAGCTAAATACCGCTTACCGGCAGTCAGGCCGCAGCCATGGTTCCAGCTCTTCTTCATCTTCCTCCTCCTCAGAAGCCAAGGACCGGGACTCTAACCGAGAGCAGGGTCCGAGCAGAGAGCCTCACCCAACTTAACACACCCTGCGGGGAGGAGGAGCCCCCGGGGTGCTGGTATGGGGTGCTGGTATGGACTGCTGGGACTCCAGGCTCCTCCCTGGGCTGGCAGCAGGACTTGGGCTGCCACTGACATAGGAATATTACGGCCCTGTCAGGGCTCCCCCTCCCTGCCCCTCTCCCCACATCCCACCTCAGACTCATTCTACATCCTTTGTAAATAGGCCCAATGCCTTCCAGACCCCACACTGACCCTGTCACCAACTTGTTTCATTTGTAAGGAAATATATAAACCCCCTAAGAATGTGTGAGGGTCTTGAGGGCAGAAAAGGCTGAAAACCTGGAGCCACTCTGGATCACTAACGCCATACCTGGGGGTTCCTGGGTATGGGGTTAGCAATCCTGACTCCTGGGCCTCTGTACCACATCCCAGAGACCCAGGGCCCCATTGGCCTCTGCCTGTGCCCAGCAGATTGGAGGAGTCCAGGGTCTGCACCACCTAAGTCCAATCTTCCATAGCCAGGCCAACCCAGGTACCTCTGGAGATGAGGACCAATAATTCTGCCCTGTGCTCAGGCTGAAAGCCAGACTCTTACTGGGCCTGGAGTCCCCGCTTTGAGCAGGCAGCTGGGCTCAGGAGGTAGCATTAGGGCCACTGTGGACCTCGATACAGGGCTTCCTCTCAGAACCTTTAAGCATAAAGTCCTGGGGCAGAGGCAGGCTCCAGAGGTGCTTGCAGGGCTTCTTCCCCCAGCTCAGCTCTCCTAGGATGAGGCCTCTGCATGAGGGCATTGCTCTAATGGGGCCACTGTAGTTCCAGAGGCAGGGCCAGCTGCACCACGTAGCCACGCCATGTGGAGGCTTCTACCTTCGGCTTCCTTTGTCCTCATGTGGTTCACACTATTACAAAGTGGACAAAGTAAGCTGGCCAGGGCTGGACTCTGGTCTCTTTATTGAGACTAAGGGGCCAGTGGGTCCATCCGAACAAAAATAAATCTCTCTCGAAGCCTGCCTGCAGGCTGGGGTACTCAGCACGTCCTAGCAGGGCCCATGGCTGTCCCCCAAACCCAAGGGCATAAACTGTCTCCTTTGCAGCAATAGGAGGCTGGCTGCCCAAATCTGGAGAACCTAAGTGGGACAGGGAGATGAGCCTCCCTGATCCCCAGGAGAGCTGGCCCAATATCCATGATCCACATTGGGGCCTTGGGCTCAGTCATCTGTTAGGGTAATGACGTCATACTCGATGCCCTGGTGCTGCAGCTGTTGGATATGTTCAGGCACCGCCTCTTCTGTGCCAAACAGGCCCTGGGCTTGGGCCATGGCAGCATCAGCCACTGCTACCAGGAGGAGAAAGCACAGTAAGCCCGAGGCCCAAGATCTAGGCCTGAGCACCACCCCTGGGATCTAGATCCAGCCTCATACCTGTGACAGCGGAGTGTGCTGCAGCCTCAAGCTGGGCCTGAGTAACAAGCTGCTGGCCTGGGGACACGGGCACATACTGGATCTGGAGGGGAGAAGCTAGTGAGAAGCAGCCCTGGAGGAGCCTTTCAGGGTTCCAGCTCTGTAGTCCCCCACATGCCCTACCTGGGATTCCTGCAGGAATGGGGCTGCTTGTTCATACTGGATGTGTGTAATCTGGCCCTCCTGTACCTGCAGAGAAGAAGCCAATCCATGGTCCCAGAAGGGGGCGGTGCTGCCCCCCACCCCTCCCCATCTCAGCCTAGGCCTGGCCTACCTGGATGTGATGGCCATCAGGGACCACAACATACTCCTGGGGCAGGAGGTGCTGGACACCATCCTGGGAGATGATATACTGTACCTAGGGAAGGGTTGTGGGAAGAAATTTCTGGGGCCACACCCAGCAGGTTCCCAGCTGAGGAGGAGCAGAGGACCAGGGATGCCCACCCACAGTGGCAGCACAAGCATGGACCTTGGGAGGGGCAGTACTGTGCCCTAAGGAGAAGCCTATCTAGGACAGTAAGGCTAAGGAAAAGCACCTCACCTGGTTGTCAGCGGTCACCAGGTGCTGTACTGTCTGGCCGTCTGCTGTGGTGATCTCTTGGATATAGGTGGCTTCTTCCTGCCAAAGACAGGCCAGCTCTGCCCTCCACTCTTGTCTGCCCCATCCTGCCATGAGCTGTCACCAGCATCCCAACCCTGGTTTATACCTGATTAGCCACTGTCTGTTCCTGGGCCACAATGATGTGTTCCTGGCCCAGTGCCTGCTGCAGCCGCTCTGAGCCCAGGACCCCATGACTGGACTGGAGGGCAGCTAGGTAGAGAGGGGACAGTGCTTGCTCAGGGTTCTATGAGACCTGGAACATCCTAGCCCACAGGTGCCTTCTGGGGCAATAGCTCAAGTCTCTGGTCAACCCTAGTGCCCATCCTATAGCCCTGTGGTAACTCACTGTGCAGTGTGGTCAGTGTCTCCTCATCACTATTCAAGATGATGGTCTGAGTGGGGGTCTGGGCTGCGGCCCGGGCTGTAGGAGTCCCTGTTTTCCTCCCATCGGGGCTGTGTAGCCGCTGGATGTGAAACTTGAGGTGCCCGTTGCGGTTGAAACTGAGAAGAAAGAAGGCTCAGGATGGCTCCACGAAGCATGCCTAGCAGCGCCTGCCCAGCCCCTGCCCTTACCGCTGCCCACAGAGGTGGCACGAGAAAGGCTTCTCATTGGTGTGGGTCAGTACGTGCCGCCGCAAGTCCTTCTTGTTCTTGGAGGCGAAACTGCACTGGCTGCACTGGTGAGGCCGCAGGCTGGAGTGCTGTGCCATGTGGGCCTGCAGGGGACAGTCAGGGTTGGCACCTGGGTCAGCACAGATGGCAGCAAGGCCTAGATTCCTACAGCCATCTGGTCAGGGAGCCAGGCAACACAGACCCAGAATACCCCAAACCCTGTGCCCTCATGAGTTGAACAGAAAGTGCAAACTTCCTGTTTGAGACTGCTGTGGCCTGAGAGTGCCAAGCCACAGGTTCTGCCAAGAGGTCACCTCCTGTAGAGTCCTGTCCTAGCTCACAGACCCCCTTTATCCATGCATAACTCACAGGTGCTAGGTAAGGCGACCTCTGACACCCTAGGGCTTAGTCCTGCCTACCTGGGTCTCAGCCTCCCTATGTGACTCCCCTCCCCGAGAGCTGAGGACATAGGATATGGTCAGGCAAATGGAGCAAGCCCCAGCAATGGATCCAGGGGGGCGCATGTCCTGAGGACTGGGTCATCTCTGATCCGAGAGGGGAACAGAGGACCTAGTCTGGGGGCTTGGGGGGACAGACTGCTCAATAAAGGCTTGTTATGTGCATGGGTGGCTGGATGACTGACAGCAGAGGGAAAGCAGGGGTAACACCTACCCGGACCTCTGGCCACTGGCAGGCGCTGAAGGGGCAGTCAGGGCACTTGAAGGCACTAGGCCCAGCGTGGGCCCGTTTGTGACTTTCCATTTCTGCTCGGCCAGGGAAGGCCTCAGCACAGATCTTGCAGGAAAACTTCTTAGATGCTGCAGATGGCGGGGAGGGTGGCACTACCAGGCCCTTGGCTTTGTGAGCTGTAGGAGGTGGGGAAGAGCTTGGGGGGTCCCCCATCCTGTGGGTCTTGGCTGGTGATGGGGGCTCAGGGCCATCTCTGGGCACCCCACACTGCAGCAGGGGCCACTTGGCTACAGAGGTCAGGGAATCGGGACTGGGGAAGGAGATGGAGCCATCTGCAGTCAACTGTGGAGAGACCAAGCTGCATGAGATGCTGGAGGTGGGGCAGGTGTTCTGGGAGGTGGAATAGGTGTTGGCCACCTCAACCCACCTCAATGTGGTGCAGCTGGGTTCCGTCGGCTGCCATGATGTAGTGGGTGCCAGTTTCTTTGAGAGTGTCATTTACAACCACAGCCTGGGCTGCCTCCCCTGGGGGCTCCTCACTGAGGACACAAGAGAAGGGGAGGAGAAAGGCAGAGGTCTAGAAGAGGTAGGAGGGTTACAGAAACCGAACTCCCAAGCAACAGCTGGGAGTTCAGCTAGGTATGGTGTTGCACATGTGTTAATCCCTTGGGATGCTGGAGCAGGAAGATCACCATGAGTTCAAAGTCAGCCCACGGGATATAGCTCAGTGGCATAAGCACCTGCCTGGCAAGCACAGGGTCCTGAGTTCAATTCCCAGTAGCAGCCCCCCACCAAAAAACCAAACAACAATAAAAAAAGAAAACCAAAGCCAGCCTGGGCTATATAATAAGTTTAAGACTAGTCTAGAATACATAGCAAGACCTTGTATCAAAAATAAGTAAAACTCAAAATATAAGCAACAGGAACCCACTGAGGGGAACCACCACCTCAACAGACTCAGAGGACTGCCCTGTACCAGTGTCTCTTCCATAGATTTTTACTTAAGTGCCCCAGTACACTGTCCTGCTTAAAAAGCAATGGCCCATCCACTTGATGGGTAAGGGCAGCAAGGCAAAAGCCCAAGGAATCCAGTCTAAGTATGGCCATCGGGGACAGGAAGGGAGGTCCAAGCCACCGGGAGCCTGACTCTGTGGCAGTCCATTAGGTGCTGCAGTCTGAGAGCAGAGGATGAATCCTCAGAGGCTGCCTGCCTAGGTATCAGCCCAGGGCTCCAGACTGCAACCCCAAACCCTCATGCGTAAATTTAGGGCTCCCTCTGATTGCTTTAAGAGCTTGGTGAGCATCTAAACATTTCTGCCCTATACTCATTCCGTGTAGGAAGCCAAGTAAAGATGCCAGGCCTTAAGTGCTCCAAATGAAGAGCACCCAGCATCCTTGAAAATGAAGCACATAGAGGCTTGGGAACCAGAAGACCAGCTTGGGAATCAACTACGGGACCACGTTTCAAAGCCTCATCTCATGAATATCAGAGATCTCTCAGTAAGGTCAGGCCAGCTACCTGGCCTCCTCATACGTTTCCTCATTTGGAAAAGGATCTTATGGGAGTCGATTAGACACCATCAGGAGTGCCACGTTTCTGGAACATTCAAGTGGCCCAGGGCCAGGACTCAGACAGATCGTGCTATGCCCAGGCACCTTTCCTCATGCTAACGAGGCCCAAATCTTACTGTACTAGCACTTACGAAAGGCTGCCATCTCACCTGTACGGTGTGCCAGGAGCTGACGTGCCCTCCTCCACAGGGGGTGCTGTGATGACGCTATAGCCAGCTCCACCAAATGCACCAGGTGCCAAGGTGATCTGCTGCAGGTCAGGAGGTCCTAGCTGGCTCTCAGCTGCCACACTGTCCCCTGGCTCTGCCACATGGAGGGTCACCACCTGTGGAGTGGTATCTTCGGGGGAGGGCTGCCCACCAGAGGATGCTAGCTCTGCCTCCATGTCCCCTGGTTTCACCACAGCTACCTGCAACAGCACCGAAGGACACATGAGAAGGGTCTGAAAAAGGAGCAGATGTTCAGGACCGCCTTGTCCACCTCAGTGCCTCAAAGCGCACCACTCTGGCCACACTCAGTGTTGCCACCACTCATTGGCACAACCCAAGTTCTTTCTAAAATACATTCTGGCTTCCCAAATTCCACTCAACAACCAGAAATTGCCAAGTATGAGGCAATGAAACTGGGCATAGTGGTGCTTCCCTGTAATCCCAGCTCTTGGGAGGCTGAGGCAGGATTAAGAGCATGAGTCCCACTGGGGAATTATGAGACTGTCTCAAAATTTGAAAACAAAAGGTAGGAAAGGTTAAGGGTACATATTGTGAAGGGTTCAATATCTAGAGATACACATACACAGAACGGAGCAGTGATTCTGTACCCTAGGGGATACTCGGCTATGCCTGGAGACATGTCTGGTGGTCAGGGACCAGGGATATTGCCAAATTATCTCACAATGCACAGGGCAGCCCCAAACAGAAAAGACGCCAGGAGCACAACTGAGAAACCTAGGTGAAGAATCAAGTGGAAAACCATTTAAGGAAAAAAAGATTAAAAGTAGGGCTCTAGCTCACATCTTAATAGTCCTTTTTTTTTTTTTTGTAGTACTGGGGATTGAACTTGCGACTATGCACTTGCTAGGAGGGTGCTTATGCCACTGAGCTATATCTTATCCCTCACATCTTATTCTAGTTTGCTTTAAATGCATTAAAAATGGGTGTAGTAGGCCAGCAAGATGGTTCAGGGTCTAAAGCACCTGCTTAGGAAAGCTTAGGCAACTGCAGGGACCAACGTTCGATTCCTGGCACCACATGCTGCACCAGCCTCACCCCCTGACAAGCTGAGCTGTCCATTAAAAAAAAAAGGGGGGGGTGTGGTGGTACACACCTGTACTCTCAGCACTTAGGGGAGGCTGAGGCAGGA
>PVKN010000550.1:0-72640 GCA_004027915.1 Capromys pilorides
ATTGTATCATTTTATCAAAAAATGCCACTTGTGAACTTTATCCTCTGCTTTTCTACATTTATGTTGTATTGTTTGTATATCTTTCACATATATGAATAGGTGATGTTTGCCAGTTTGTCATTTGTCTTGTAACTTTGGATATTATTTCTTTTCATAAAGATTTTTTTGTGTAGTTATATTGTAAAGCTTTTTAATATGATTTTTCAACTATTTGGATTCATGGAGACTTTTTGGTGCTGAGTTTGGGCCCTTGCTTTTCTGCCTCTCTTTCTCCGCTGAGTGTAAAAGAACGTAAGTCTCTGAGTGATTTCTCCACAGTTCCGCAGCTCTGTTACAGAGGCAGAAGTAAGCCAGAGCCACATCCTACATGCCCTTTCCCTAGTGAATGCTAAATATGCGAAAGGAAGGGTGGATAAAAGGGAGAAAAGAAGAGCTGAGCTGCCAAGCAGAGGCCCTGATGGCGGCAGGTGGGCACCCAAGGCCGACGTCTCTGCATCTGTGCGCTTCCTCATTGGTTAGTAAACTGGCAGCAGAGCATGCAGTGTCACTCATTTGGTGAGTGGCCACTCAATGTCAACAGTTACCACGCAACCACTAGGGTAAAGGGAGAGGGAAGAGGGGTGGATATTCATGATAAACACAGCATAAGACTTCAGAACCCTGGACAGTACCAAGAGGGACCATTCCAGGAGATGTTAGTATTGAATAAGGATTTAATAATTCATTTTCAATCCCTTTCCTCTGTAGCCTCATAATCTCCTTGAACAGAAATTTGAGAAACCACTGAGTTATAGGGTGTTATAACACAGGCTCTCTTATATCTTAAATCCTTATTGACCTTGAAGGGCCAGGGCCAAAATATTGGCTATCCCTTCTTTTTCTCCAGTTTTTGGTCTGTAAATTTTTATTCTTAACCCTCCAGAAGAAAAGCTTAGTGATACTATTACTCTATAACATAGGTATTTGAGCTTAACATCACTGTTTTTTGAGTATCAAACATCTTAGACTTAACTTGGAATTGGTATTCTCTATCAATCATTGATATTCTAATAAATCTCTATAGAATGTGATAAAAGCAGTTACACATTTCTACACAGGAATTTAAAAATCTAAGCATACACAAAATTGTAGCCTGTCAATCCTTCGGTATTTTTCCTAGTCTCTTACTCTCATTTAATGCCATTTTTGTTGTTTTCTTATAAATAGGATATATATATATATATATATATATATATATATATATATATATATATATATGGTACAGGTTTCACTACATAGCTTGGGTTTGTAGTGTAGTGATCTTCCTGTCTCAGTCTCTCCGGCATGGGAATTATAGGTGTGGGTCACTATGTTCAGTTTCAGTGGCCAGCATGGAGTGATCTGCCCTTCAGGGGTCAGCATGGCATACAGTACCAAGAACCTTGATCCTTGAGCTTACTAGGCAGACGTTTAGACCACTGAGATATCCACAGCCCAAGACTTCTTCTTTGAGCATCTACCTGCCCTGTGCCTATGAGCTATATCATAACTTCTCTTCTGTAGAACAAGTTGAGGCTGTAGTCCTCTAATACACAGTTCTGAACACTAATTTTCAGTGTTGAAATCCTTAAAGTAAAATTCCCAAAGTCTGGATTCTCTAAAGTCTTAAATTCTGGAATATCACAATTCCCAAAACACAATTCTGAAAAAAAAAACTTAAAAGACTTATTTACTTTTAAAAGGATATTTGTATGACAAACATAGAAAAAATAACAAAACACCTTGCAGTTCACTTTACACAATATAATAGGCAATGATAATATACAAAGTTTTGCAAACATAAGCAAGCATATTAACTGCTGTCACACACCTTGCCAGTTATGGATTCCTAAGTCCTGTTCTTAAATAAACAGGTCACAAGTGAAATAGATAAATATCTACCACTACAGTTGGTAATTGTGCTCACCCAACTTTATAACCAGTCCTCTGTAATACTGTGGTACACAGTTGAACTCTTTTAAAGAGATCAATCAAAAGCTGTATAGGTCATCCTCACGTATGCTGTCCCTCAGACTCACTGTCCTTCCTATGCAGCCTTTCTCTCTGAAAGGGATTTTGGCTTTTAGGATTTGAATATTCAGAATTTTAGTTTTTCAGGATTGTGGTTTTGGTCTTTAGGAATTGTAATCTTTAAAGCTGCCAACCTTTCCTGACCCGACACTATTGTTTGGAGTTGTGTACCTTGCGCTTACGATCAGCGTGACCACAGAGCTGGGTACCATCTTCATCCATCTCCTACTCCCAGATATAGCCAGTGCTGCCCTGTTCTTTGTGGATAGCTGTCCTGCTGCTCTGGAACACTTCCTGGGCTGGGTACATGCTTTGTCATGTTCTGGAAAGACAGAATCTGTTCCTAGCTATAGACACTATCTTTGGCTCCTTGTGCAACACAGGCAGATAAACAAATTGTGTCAAGCTGGTAATGATGTTAAGATGATAGCAATTGTTACAAACTCCATATGTTACTCTATCAGACCATGGAACAGATCTATTACCTGAAAGTGTTAAGTAATGAGAAAGTGGGTAGGGAATGTGTTTTGAGCCCAAGGACCAAGGTGCACAGGTTCCTTTAATGTTTGGTTCTAGAAAGCAACCGTTGTACTCATCGGTGTTCTAGGTAGATACACAATGCATAGATCTCAAGTGAAAGCGCAAAGAGAGCTCCAGTGAGAGTAATGTTTCTGTTTCATTTCATTGTCTTGGGGATTTGGAGGGGGAGGAGAGTTGCCAGGAGGGGGGCAGTCACGGCGCTGAACAAACCTCTCAGCCCCTTGGTAGCCTCCTATGAGCAGTTTCCATTTCTGCTCTTCTGTCGGGCAGGCAGTAAGTATCTCATGAGGTGCATGCAGTCTGGTTTGTGTTTTATTCAGTCTAATACTTTTCAGTGCCCTTGACCACATCTACACGTATTCCTCTTTATTCCTGCCCACCAGTTGGGAAATCGGGGTTTACTCTGCCTTGCCAAGATGCCTCAGAGCAGATCATCCTCAGTAGCCAGGCTAGACTTGCATGTGCAAGTTGCTGGCTGCTCCCTCTCATGGAAGCCCTTTCCTAGGGTTGCACAACAGCCTGCTGTGGACTGTGGCTTGAGGCATGAGGCCAGTGGGAAGGGATGTCTGAGGTCTGAGCCAGCAAGCCAAAGGCTTCGAGAAGGAGCTGTTGACCTGGATGCTGGCAAATAAGTTGTGTATGAAATAAATAAGTGTATGAATTTACACTTTTTTCTCAGATAATTTCCAGAGGGGGGACAGGAAGTGGTAGAATGTCTGGTGTCGTACATTGGCTGCCAGAAATGCTAAGTTAGAGCTTTGCGTAGTGCTTTAGTGCTTCCCGAAGCTTAAGTATGCAGAGGAAACTGGTGACTATGGAATCATTAGAAAATGGTAGAGGAAGTGGGCACTGTAAGGATGTGGGGGGGTGGGGGGCAGAGAGGAAAAGCACATACTGAATGCCTGCCAAGTGCATGTACTATCACACACACACACATACACACACGCACATATGCACACATGCACTCTCTCTCTCACACACACATACATACGCACATATGCTCTCTCTCTCTCTCTCTCTCTCTCACACACACACACACACACACACACACACACACATATACTTTATAATCTTTTGACTTAAGCACTTTTCCACATACTTAAAATTGAAGAAAGTGAGATTCTGAGAGATAAATTTTTTCTTGGCGTTTACTTTTTTTTTATTAATACAGGGCTGAGTAAACAAGTTTGACCCCCAAACTGAGACTGATGTCATCCCATTAGCCTCTTCTGTCTCAGTTCTTTTGTAGGACATCACATTCCCCTGTTTAAAGGTGACCACATTTAGATCCAAGAAAATAAAATATCTTTACTCATTTATCAGTCTCCGAGTAGCAGAAAGCAAAAGAGGAGAGAAGGGAACCCTTTTGTGTTCATCTTCTTATCCGTTGTGTCTTTAATGATGTGTTTTGATCCCCAGCACTGAGACATGGCTGTTAACTAACTTGAATCCCCTTCCTAATGGGTTCATTGAAGGGTCGCATACTTAGTGAACAACTTGGTAAAGCTGTTCTAGTCTGGATCTGAAATGGTCAAATAAGGCAAGAAATGCAAACTTCTTCCAGTGACTCGTTACTCAGCACATTAGCCACTGTACAGGAGCATGCCTGCCCACGTGTGTGTGTGTGTGTGTGTGTGTGTGTGCGTGTGCATGTGTGTGTGTACATGAACGCATGTGCATAGAGGTGTTCAGAGACCAGGCAGTGGCGATCTTAGGCTAGTGCCGCTCAGTTGATTTCTGCCCACTAGAGCACTGTGTACATCTTAGGAGGCTTAAGGAAGTTAGAGGTCCATAAATCACCCACTAAGCCTCCAAATGAGACTCTCGATTGAAATGGTAACAGGAGCTCTATCAAGAGGAGGCTAGGGCTGTGGCCTCATCATTGCTGTCATAGCATCTTTTGAATCAAGTCACGCTCTTTGCACTCGCTGTCTGAAGCTGGCACTTGGAGATAAGCTTTTGCTATGTGTCATCAAGCCAAGGCTTCCTAATGCAGGAAGGGAGCCGTGCTTCCTGCATAGCCTGCATGACAACAACAAGGAAACTAGATCCAAAGCATTTTGGTGGGTTCCAGACCCCTCTCATGGGGTGAGAGGGTCAGGCGTCTGTGTGTCAGCTATGCTTCCAAGCTTCAGCTGTAGCTGCCCACAGACAGTGAAAGACCTTATAGATTTCTCAGTAAAATCAGAAGCAGTGCCCCAGATGGTTTAGGAGAAAGGGCTCTCCACATAGAGGCTGGAAATGAGCTTTACAGTCCTGGCTGAGGCTGAGTCAGTAACTCAGCAGATAGCCTTCGGGTAGTGATTTAACTTGTCTGTACTTCCATTTTCCTATCTGTGAAATGGAAATAATGTGTCTAGTCTACCTGGGCCATAAGATTGCTTCAAGGATCAAAAGAGCTCACATGTGTGAAATTGCTTTAAAATATTAAGATAATGGCTCCATCTGTCTAGGAGCTATTCTAATTATCGGGGCCAGTGTTGCATGATCTCCAGCCAGCCAGCAAAGTCCTGCCTGTTTGCCATTTGTTCCTTAGAACTCTCCTCTTACAGAGACAGAGTCATGAGATGGCTCTGAGAGTTTTGTTCTCTGTTGAACAATCTTTGCATGATCTTTTCCCCTTGAACATAGCTGGAGACTTCGATTAGGATGAGACGGTCGCCCCTGGGATTACGTTAGCATCTGCCACAGATGAGACTGGGTTCTCTCTGCTGGCTTTGCAGATGCAGACCTGATGACTTAGTGATACAGCCTCAAGGACCTCAGCCCCACCAGCCATCAAAGGAGCAAAGAGCACAAGGAGCAAACACTGGGAGCTTCAGATGAGACCCTGACTCCAACTACCAAATTGATTTTAGGCTTACAACCCTCAGCACAAAGCCCAGTTAAATTGAGTCCAGACTTTCAATGTATAAGCCTGTGAGATGAGGAGTTGAGGTATAATGTTAAATGGAAAAACTTGGTCACATATTAACCAACAATAGAATTTCTCTTATTGTGGTTTTCAAGCTGCTGCATAATTTTCTATAAGTAGCTCCTTTCCTGAGGACTGCTGTAGTCTTCCCAGAGGCAGTCTTGTCTCCTCATCTCTGGTAATCTACTACACCCAGACACATAACTGTTGCACAGGGTATGCCCTGATTCTACTGCTGAGTATCAGTATTTTTCTCAATTTCACATTTCTCCAATAGGGCTTTGGTCCATGGTGGATGCTCACATTTACTGTAGTGCTTGCCTTTTCTTCAGAAGCTCTTATTAAGTTGACGGCACATCTTCCCAGCTGATGGTGTATCGGCGTTGAGGAAATCTGGTAGTTCACTCTCGCACATGATGGTTGCAGCACTCCATAAATTCTAGTGAGAGCCTTCAGATGCCTTCCAAGAGGAGAAAAGAGGAGGGCTCCTTGCCCAGCAACCTTTCCAAAGGCGCCAGTAGTGAAACACACAGGTGCCCAGGCTTTGCCTTCCTCTGGTCAAGGAAACGTTGGAGTTTGGCATAGTTATGCTTTTATCTCATTGCTCTAGGTTGATAGTAGCCCAGATTTCTTTTTCATGCACATTCTTCTTTGACACTAGTGACCTACATTCTTGGCGTAGAATATTCTCTGATTCCCACGCAAGGCTACAAGTAGGGGCTCTTTTATGCTGCAACTTTTCCACCTCTCTGGTCTTTTAGGCCGGCCATCTGGGGTCTTCTCTCAGAGGTCTCTGATTGTTGTGTTCCCTTTATTGCTTAAGCCTGGGTTAGGTCTATTTTAGGTAAAGGGGTCGGAAGGCTCAGCTATCATCTATTAAGTGTATGACCTTGGGGTTTCATCCCACCCCCTCCTTGTGTCACTTTTCCTCCTCTACAATAGAAAGTTCTCTAAGGTTCTTTCCTCTCTTCTTTGAACTGGCCTAAGCCAATCTCTTGCCCCTTCATTTCAAAGGTTCCTCAAAGCTGTGGGAGGATGTAGGTACTACAGTGGGGTCCGTTTATCACATCAAGGGCTCTCAGTCTCCTTTAGGTGTTCCAGCAGTGGGTGGGTAGAGGCATGGAATCTCTGCCAGCCCCACGGTTCCTAGCAGGTGACAGAGTCATAACCCAGATTTCCTACAGCACATTTTCCTCCACAATCAGACTGACTGACATCCTTCTGTCTCCAAGTTCATTCCTGCAGATGTTTCCAATTCCCATCACTTTATCATAATTGTTATGATAAGCATTTCTGCCAAAATGGTAGTAAAAACTCAATTTTCCTGAGCAAAATTAACAACAAAAAGTGTTCACGGCTCATGCAACCTGGTTATTAAGCTGTAGCAGGAATTGACTGCAGCTGTGAAATAAGATATAATTAAAATCTAGGGCCCTTCACTATGTATCTGTTTTGTACATTTTCAGCACTGTAGACACATAAGTTACTGGAGATGACCAGCTCAAGATGTCAATTGGGATCATGTCTAGTGGAATTATATCTGTATGAATATGAAAGAGAGAGAGAGAGAGAGAGAGAGAGAGAGAGAGAGAGAGAGAGAGATAACTTATATACAGCAAAAATATAATAAAAATATAATAACATGAACAAAGACACGGAGGTGGACGATCTCCTGGGGCTCTGTTCTAGATCTTCTAGCTGTGTGGTCTTAGATGAATCACTTATCTTTCATATCTTAACATCCACTTTGGTCATAGGGAGGAGAGAATGCTGTCTGTATGATTCTTGGGTCCCATGTTATTGGCCACTATTTTATGTGTGTAAGGAAGAGAGGACAGGACTGACCTAAATAACTTGGAGACATAATAATAAAAAACTTTGCAGATTCATTAAAGAAAGACAAGACCGATGAAAATGAGGCTAGAAAATACTGAACAGTAGACACGGTTACTCTGCTTGGTCTGTTATTTTTCAATTTATATGGACATTAGTATCTCATTAATACTTTTTTCCCCTCTAAAAGATCATGTTTTTATTAAACTCATATACAAAATTCTTATCTGCTGAAGCCCTTGGCTGAGATATTAATTATAAGGCCTTGTTTGTTATAAAAGTGGAAGGGTATTTTGTGACTGACCTCTGCTTGGCCTCTCCACCCTCATATACTCCCCACTCCCCTACTGTAATTGTTCACATTTATCTCAGATGTATTGTGTAGCTTCTGAACTGGGGATTTTGGGGAGTCAATGGTATTAGAGTTTTTTTTCTTCACCTATAGACCTTAGGTGCACTGGCACAAGATGATGGGAAGAGGGAATATTTCTTTTGCATTTCATACTCATTTGGGGTGTTTTGTGTCATAGCTTGTGTCTAGATGTCCCCCAAAGCCTCATGCAGTGGTAGGTGGGGTTTTTTCAGAGGCAGCTGAATATAAAGTGTGTGACCGAATCATGGTGCAATGGTAAGATTAAAGATGCTAGGACCAAAGGTGGCTGATTGCTAAATCAATTCACCAATAGCTCTGGCACTGCCCTAATCCCAGTAGACTGGATATAGTTAAGAGGTGGAAAGAGGCTTGTCTTGCCCCTTGCTCCCTTTCCTACCTTCTGTGTTTCATGAAGTGTTCGTCCTCTGTGTTGCCCCTCTGCCCAGCCACCCTGCCTTGGAGCCAGCTGACTGTGGGCCGAAAGCTCAACAAGTGGGGAGCTCAAGAAACTTTTCCTCCTTTAACTTGTGGGCATCGGGTACTTTGTATCAGCAATAAGAAAAGTAGCTAAGATGTGCTAGGATTCATTCCTTGGATCCCTTGAGACCATGCTTAGGGGCTCGAAGATAAGGCTGTGCCTGAAGGCTGTTGCATGACCCAGAAGCGTAGTTTGGGAGTTTGCAGCGCGTCTGTAGCCCACACATCTGCCATCTCAGCGTAGCTTCTGAGAGAGCTATCCTCCACAGCTGCCGGAGTGTTGGTTGAATTGTGGGCTTGTTCTGCATCCCCTGGGGCTGCTCTTACCCACCATACACTGGGAGCCTCCTGTATCCTGGCCACATGTTTGCTATGCTGCTTGCTACATCACAGACACAGCCCATCCTTCCAGGTCCCCCTGTGTCCCTTCTGTCTTCCCCCAGGATGATTGCCGAGAAAATGCTGTATTGCCGTGGCTTTTTCTTGACTGCCAAACAAGCTGTGTGGAGCTGGTCCAGCTACTTGTTGTCTCTGTGCCTTTGTTCTCTAAGTGATTAATGTGAATGCCAGCCAGGATGAGCTCCAAGTTGTCTTGCAGGGGTGGCCTGTCCTGCTGCTCTGACTGATGTACACGCCATGACTGGATCCTCTCAGAATTGTCAGAAAGACACTCAGGCATTTTTTTTTTTCATGAAATAATTTCAATTAGGTTTTCAGGAACTGAAATTTACTCTGACCACAGCTCCCTGGGATAAAAATAGGTGAATCTGAAATAAGGAAGTTAAGAGAAAAGACAAAGAATCCTTAGAACATATCAACCACCAGGCTATGCCCTGTACACAACATTGCTATGACACTGGCTCACTTGATAACACGTGGTTTGAGATCCACGCTGCCTGGGTCCAGCTCCTACCTCAGGCACGAAGTCTTCTTGCAGCTTTAGAAGATTATCTGTCATTCCTGGCTCTCACTCTCCTGATGAGTATGTAGAATGGGTTAAGAAGGATTTACCATGGAGCTACTGCCATAAATTCAGTGTGTGTGTGTGTATATATGTGTATGTGTGTGTGCATGTGCACGTGCGCATGTGCAGGACAGAGAAAGAACACTGACATATATGTTACTTGATTGTTAGGTATTACGATGACTTCAGTTTTAGTCATTCTTCTCACAAATACAAAAACTTTGGCCCAGAGAGATTAAGCAACCAGTATGAATTTACCTTGTCAGTTAGTGGCAGAGCTGAGTCTCAAGCCTGAGGTAATTCAACATTAAATTTGCATTCTTTTTCCTGCTCTCAGGGGCTTTACACACAGGGTAAAATAATTATCATCCCCTTCCATTGTCATGTCTACAGAATCACCATGAAAATGTATTAAAGATGTCAGAGATTTAACGATGATGATGATGATGATGACGATGATGATGATGATGATTTGCTATTGAGTCTCACTATGTAGCTAGGACTCGTAGTGATCCTACTGTCTCAGCCTCCCCAGCACTGGGATTACAGGTGTGTTCTGCCCGACCTGCTCTCTGGGTAAGCATGGCATGTGGTACCAGGGATCAAACTCAGGTCCTTGTGCTTGCCAGGCAGGCACTTAGACCACTGAGCTGTCTCCACATCCCTGATATTTATTCTTCAACCATAGATTCTCCCTCAGGAAGATGGCTATCAATCTAAAACATTCATGCCACTAGCAGGCAATTGGGTGAAGTCCAGGCTAAAAGTTAGGGTCCTTTTGGTGATGTCTGTTCACAACCCAGCAGGGAGAGGCAGAAAGTGGGTATGCTCTGGGAGCCAGAGTACACTGTAGAAGTGGATGTCATAACCTCGATGAAGCCTGGCTTCCTTGTGGAGAAGCTGGAGCACAGTCCACCTGCCTTGTGAGGCTGTGACCAAGATGGCTCGACGTCGCCTGCTCCGGCTTCCTGTCACCTTTGTGGACCACCTCCTTCAGTTCACATTGATTTCCTGCTTGTCAAGCTGATAGTTCTTCCAACAACCTGCCCCAGTGTGTCTGTGATCTTCCAACCACTTCTGTATTCTTATATATAAAATAAAAGCTTACAGAAGATTGCAACTGCTTGGGGATTTCCCTCTTTGAAGCCTCTTTGGGTAACTAGAGTCTCTCTGGCTTCTCATGCTGTTTCTGATGTTAACATTTTAGTAACACATCCAGAGTATTTTTTGTTTTATGAATTCTAATAGAGAAGGAAGTTCTCCCTGAGAGAGGATCTTAAAACAGGTGTTTTTAAGTGAATACTCAATGTCCACATACGTATTTCTGTGACAAAGTCGTTTTTGTCTTCCAGACAGCAAATTGCACTAGCTTTCAGGCATCTCTGAGGTGGTCACCTCCTTTGCTTGAGGACTCTTGCTTTTCTCTGAAGCTCTTTTTGCACTTAAAAAAAATTCCCACGTATGATTTCTGTGTATGCTTTACAGTTGGAGAAGTTTGTCTATAGTGTAATGTTGTCCCTCTCACACTGCCAGGAAAAATGTAGCTGTAACATTGATGTAGCTGTGAAGGTCCTTAGGAGAAGGCCTGATGAGGTAGCAACACTGAGCCCATCTGGTGGGTTTCCCTGCTCCTCTCCACTGATGACCCTAGGAGTTGCCTGACCTGGGTAGCCTGAGCAGTGAGTCCACACTCCTCAGACCCATGTTCCTGGCCTGTCAGTTGTCCTGATAATGCAGTTTCTGGAGTTAAAATGTTTACTGAGGAGGGGACAGGAATAAGGGAGGACACTGGGATGGATGAGGATGCTAAAAGAGCTACCACATTGTTTAGCCAAGGGCCATTCTCCATGAGAGATGTTAGGGGGGCATTCTCCAAATGTAGACCCTCAGAGCTGGGGCAGTGATGTTGTGCCAACTCCTTCTCAGAGAGCCAAGATGGTTGCTTGATGGGTTAAGTTTCCGAGCTCTGCAGTTGGAAGTACTGTCTTTCTTCTACCTGCATTTCCTAAAGTTGTTCCACAAGTGACCTGTTTCTGGCTGCACAAAAGACAGTGTGTTGTGGAACTGCTGCAGGACACTGGGTGGGAAGCATAGACTAATCCCTGAGAGAGGAGCACAGAACCCCATCCACCTGTTTTGGAGCAGACTAGGGTGGGGAACATCACTGCCAGTACTGAGGCCAGGCAGCCTCACATGACAGAACGTGAGGGATGGAAGAGACTGGAGACTCAGTTCAACCACCCCGCCTTGGGGAGGAAGAATAAGGAGCTTGGCTCAAAGTCACAAGGTAAGTGGCAAACCAAAACTCAGGTCTCCAGCCCTAGGCAAGGGCTATAAGCGCTTGAGCTGACTGCAATGGCCCAGAACTACAGAGATGCCACTCTTCCAGGCCACCCTGCCTTGGACCCAGCCAACTATGCACTGAAATCTGTGAGCTGTGAGCTACAATGACCCTTACCTCCTTCAACCTTGGGTGCCAGGCATTTTGTTTCAGCAACAAGAAAAGTAACTGAGACAGAGGGAGAGAGCAAAGAAGGAGTTGAAGAAAAGGTACAGAACTGACAGAGGATGAACTTTGGGGTGCCTGTCTTAGCTACTGATCTCTCGTTGCTGGGACAAATACCCGACCCTCAGAATAAGGGGAGGAAAGGTTTATTTAGCTCACAGCTACTGGAGGCTTCAGTCCATATTCAGCTGGCTCCAAGGCAGAGAGGCATATGGCAGAGGGCAGCCTTTCAGGGAGGCAGCTAAGAGCAAGAGCCCTGGGAAGAGAGCTAGCAGCAGCTCAAGCTGCTAACTTCTCTTCCTTTCTTACCTTGAAATGCAAATCACCTGCCCCAGGGGAGGTGCAGCACCGATTCTCACAATAATCAGTTACAAATTCCAGAAGCCTCCCCATGACCGCATGAGACTTTGGGGGAGAGGGACTCCTATACACAAACCCTAACAGTACCGATTGACAAACTAGATCCTAGGGAGTGGTAGCAGAGGGGAAAAACCCAATGAACGTATGACATCTCACAAGCCTCTGTGAGTTTTTTTTTTAAAAAATAAAAGCTCATCACAGAAGAAGTCAAGCTTCCTAGGGCAGGGGTGCGGCTCGACGGGGCCAACACCTGCAAACAGTGCTGCACACTCTGCAGACGATGGAGCTGCTTGGCAGGGATTAGGAAAAGACAAAGTGGCCATGCCCTCACTACTAGGAAAAGATTGATGGCATTTTGAGGATAGGAGGAAGAGGAAGAAGCAAGCAATTGCTTTTTGAGATCATAACTCTGGGATGGAAGCAACGCAGGAATGTGCTAAATCGATGCTACCGACAGATCTCTTTACCTTTACAGTACTTCGCAGCTTACAGAACACTTCTCTCTGGGTGGCCCTTACGTCTCCTTCGCAGCTCAGCCAGGTTCTTACGTAAGGAGTATAGGAGAGAAACCGGTGATGAAGCTTACTGTGAGGAAATAGTAGCCTAGGGAGGTGACAGGATGGTCACTTGGAGAATACAGACAGTGGGCCCTGTGCGCAGTGCAGTACCCAGACTCTCTGGCTTCAGAGGAGGCTGCCTGTGTTCAAATCCCAGGCCTACCTGCCCATAGCTGTGTGTCCTTCAGAGCCCTCTTGAACTTCAGTTTCCTTTGGTGTAAAACGGGTATGATCACAGTGTTAGGGGTTTTTCTATGATTTCTCTTTTTACTGCTGGGAGATGTCTGGCAGTAAGAGCTGGGTGACCTTGCTAAGGAGTCAATCTGGTGGGTGCTATGCGCTTTTAAGAGAGTGTTTGTTGAGGCAATAGATGGAGGAGTGTTGGATCCGCTGGCTGAGGGAGGCATGCTATTGGGGTGGGTGGTACAAATGCATGCATGTGGGAGACCCAGGATGAGGCTGAGAAGCCGTGCATGGCTCCTCCTTCAGACTTGACCGGGCCTCTGCAGGAGCTCAGCACACAGAAAGTGTTCCGGATCTGTTGGCTTGGGAAAGTGGGGCTGTGTGCAGCGTCCCGGCCTCTACCTGCTGAGGGCTTCCCCTGCTGCCCACACTCTGTGGTCCCAGCTGTCACTGAACATGCTGTGCTCCAGTGGGTGCGGCGAGGATGCTCTTGCTGGTATCCCCATGACAAAGCCTCGAGGTCAAGCCTCAGCCTGGTGGGTAGAGTCTACTTGACTGCTCCCCCTGCTGCTCTCCACCCTCCCGTATCTAAACGTGGTGGCTCGGACTTTGTGGGCTCAGAGACACCGCATTTCCCAAGCGGGAGTCACCTGCCTTGTTGAATTATAGGGTTCCTGAGTGAGATGCTGCACAGCATGCACTGGGCTTGGCCCGGTGATGGCCCGTGGACAGGGTTCCCTAGTTGATAACTTTGTGATCGTTTTACTTCCGTTGTCTTCCATCCCAAGGAGATGGATCTGCACCAGGGAAAACCAAGGAAGTGTCCAGCGTGCCATGGGCCAGCCCCGAGCTCACCCTGAGGACTGGTGTGCTGGGAACAGCTGGCCAAGGGTGGCTTCTACCACTTTTGGCAGGCGTGGTTTTGGGAGAAGCAAGTGAACAGAATATCTGAGTGACAGTAAGTCCTCAGAGCTTCTCCAGAAAGGCTAAGTACAGTAATTTGTTGTAATGATTCAAATTTAAAACAATAACCCAGAGGCATAATAGCATGGGCCAAGAACACCTACCGAATGCGATGGGCTGCTAATGGGAAGAGAACGGTTTGATTTGGTGGCAGAGCATTTTCAAATGGCTTCTGCTCTGGCTGTGTATGACACAGCGTGGAGCGCTAAGTTTCCTATCAGGGTTAATTTGGACAACTTCCTCCCAGCCTGCCGAGAGCCATTCTCCTGACAGAGGCCCCTTTATTGCTCGGCTCCCCCTCTAGCTCCAGGCAAATTTCGGAGGCTTCACTCCTGCGCTCATTTTCTCCCTTTGCCTCCTTGCTCAGCAGCTCTCCGTGCAGATGACGCTTCCCCTGGCCTAAGTGAGCCGCGCAAAGTGAACTTTTTGGAGCTACGGAACCTGCACCTGCCCAGGCGAGGCAGTGTCAAGTCACCTGGTGCACACTTGCTGGCCACTGTAGGGTCTCCTGCTGCATTGCCAAAGGCTGGGATCTTGGCTCTGTTGCGTCACCCGCACGCTTTTGGGAGCACCTCCCACCTCTGGCTGCAGCGACTTATTTCCTGTGCCAGCTCTCAGCAAGAGAGGGGTCAGGGGGCCCGTGTCTCAGAGGGATCGCCAAATCTTACCAGTCCCCAAACCGAAGTGCTCCAGGGGAGAGTACTGCTCCCCCTTTTTAGCACCAAGGCTCTTGTGGGCCCTGTGCTTGTCTTCCAAGTACCCAGTAGGAAGTATCTAGAGTCCCTGCGGAGCTCCACCTCCTGGGGCAGCATCTGCCCACCCTTCTCTCCGCCACAGCCACCCTGGCAGGGTCTTTTATGCTGCAAAGGCATGCTGATGAATCCAAGTTCAATTAATGGTTGTCCACTCTGGAGTCTAAGGATGGATTTCCCATTATCACTGGGCCAAAAGGAATACACAGAGATACATAGGCATGCATACACATACGGACACACACAAATGCAGATATGCATGTTTTGGGGAGGCTTTTACAATGTAACACTAAGAAGTTTAGATTTATGCTACTTCCCAGGATAATTCCTTTGTGAAGAGGCAATACGTTCAGAGCAATTCAGCAGTCTGTCCTTACAATGAGGTGTATAGTGTTTTCCAAGGAGCCGTGTTCAAGTTCTACGCTTGACACATTGGCCATCACCCTGACTGGAGACAGTTTCTTCAGCAGTGGTGCAGCTGAGGTAAGGTCATCCTGATTAGAGTGGCCCAGCATCCTTAGAAGAAGGGGAGAGGTCACAGAAATACACACACAGGGAAAAGCGCAGTGCAAGAGTGAAGAGTGGGACTGGAATGGTGCCGAGGGAGGCTCCGGAAGCGCATGACCCAGAAGCAGGGAGAGGCCTGAAGGATGCTCACCAGAACCTGTAGAGGGGGCAAGGGCTTGCTGACTATGGGCCATGGACTTCTGGCCTCCAGAGCCGTGAAGGAATACATCTGCACCGTCTGCAGTCACCACATTTGGGCTTACTTGTGGTGGCAGCTGCAGGAAGGAAGGGCAGTGTCCGTGGACTCCTGAGTCCTGACACTTTCTCAGGTGCTGCAGGTCTGGCCTCAGGGACCTTCGTGAGCTCTGTGTAGGGGCCGCCTGGTGCTCGGCTGCCAGGGCGAGGGCTTCTCCATTCCTGCCCCGCTCTGCCTCCTCTTCCTGCGGCTGCAGCTGAGTGCGTGTTCCCCACACCAAGCACTGGGCTGAGAGCCGGCTGACTCCACCCACCTTCCTCCTGCTCCTGTGTAGAGTACCTGACTTTGCTGATGAGCAGGTGTTTATTTATTTACCACTGTGGATGGCACTGAAGGCCTTTACACTGAGCTACCTACTCAGCTGCCCTTTTCTACTTAATTTTTTATTTTAAGAGAAGATCTCACTAAGTTGTTAAGTTGCCCAGCCTGGCCTTGAACTTGTGACCCTCCTTCCTCAGCCTTCCAGCATGCTGGAATTACAGGTGTGTGCTACCTACCTATCTAGAGCTAGTTATGAATCCACAGGTCTGTAGCACTCAGGTGAAACTGCCTCTTGCTCATGGGTACGAGACAAACAGAGCTGAGCCCAACATTGCCATGGCTCGTGTCAGTGATCTGTCAGCTTTCTGATTACACAAAAGTTGTATCTACACCTGAGAAATTGTGTTAGGAACTTTGAATTTATAATTATCGTTTCCTGGCCTGGCGATACATCAGATAGCTCTCTCTCCTGATGTTGCAGCAGCTGTCAGTTATCAAGCATACGAGAAGCAGATGAGGTGACCCACATCTCTCGTCTGCTGTGTTCCCGAGCTAGGGAATCACTTACGTCAGGTGGATTTGCATTGTCTGTTTACACATTGCCAACTTGTACTTGGGTTGTTGGGAAGCATCTGTACTTGGATGCTGTGACAGGCAGATCCCAGGGACAGACAAGTGGACACTGGTCTTATCTCTCCTTTGTCCACTGCTTCTGAATGGCATGATCTAATGAAAGCCACCTAAATTTGTGTACCTCACTTTCTTTAGGCATGGCCCCATAAGAACAACCCATAAGATGACCGTGAGTGTGAGCCACATTAAGGTCTTAGCTGAAGTCCCTGGCAAGCAGAAGGCGCTCTGTGGAGAACAGCTAACATTATCCTTTTCCTTCTGGGGAAACTGAGTCCAGGAAAGTGTTGGAGACTGAGTTGTTCCTAAAAACTATTTTTAGGTAGGTGGGTTCTGAATAGCATTAGTCGTTTGCTAGAACAGTTTGTCAGGAGGTGGCACTTGAAGTCATTAAAAGTTCCAGCCCTGGGATCGGAGACATAAATGCAATTGCAAATCTTATTATTGCTAGATACATGATTTGGGCTTATTGTTTAACCACTGTGGGTCTGAGTTTCTTTACCTGAACAATAGAGATATTGACCTCACTGTGTTAAGCTGGAGAGGGTGGACTGAATGTAAATACTTCAGCATCCATAGACGTTTGTGGTAATTGTATGTATTTACTAGGATTCAGTTTAGCTGTGTCTAATTAAATAATAGTGGCTTGAAACCTCTTGGGCTCATTTATTTTCTATGAAAGGCGTTTGGAGTCAGGCTGGTCAAGAATGAGAAAGCAGTAGGATCACAATTTCATCAAAGGCAGAGGCTCGTGGATTCCTGCCCCGACAGCCTCTGGAGGTGGCATCTGTTCATAAGGTCACACTGTGAGTGCGCTAAGAGATGTGTGCTGGGGAGAAGACAGGAGGGACCTTCCTCCCGTTTTCAGCTTCATTTGGGGATAATTGACAGGAAGCTGGTCTCCGTGAGGAGCCAGCTCATTGGTCCGTGCTTTGCTTTTAGCATCAGCCATAAAGTAATCACACAGTCACACCTGGATGCAAAGGAGTCTGAGAAATACACGCTTCCGGTGGTGGTCCACAGTAAGATGCAGGCTCTGCTACTGAATCTAAGGCAGAAATCCATTTGGGAAGGCAAGAAGCGACCTCTGCAGGTTTGCATTTGCTGTTTTATTCTAGTTGTTATTACTCCGTGCCAGGACCCCGCCCTCTAGGAGTTTTCCGTTTTTAATGCAATGCTATGAATATTGTGAAAGCGGCACATAGCAAGCGAGGAGCTGGGGTATTCAGTGTGGGGAGGGGAAGGGGCATCGGGGAAGGCATTACTGGAAAAGTGAGTTCTAAGGCGAGGCGCTTTTTGAGCGAGTTGTGGGGACAGCGGAGAGGAAGAGGGAATCCTGGCAGAAGGTGCACTCCACCGGAAGTCTAGCTGTTTATCATCTGCACCTGTGGTTTCTCAAAGTTGGGCTTGGTGCTCCTGGGGGAGGGGACAGGCTTCCACGGGCTGTCCTCAATGTCTCTCCTGCACGTGGTCTCCGGGGCAGATGATGCGGGGTGCCGAGCCTGCCCCCACGAAGTTTTCCTGATTCTCTATCCTCATTTCCCCAGACAGCAACCTATTTATTAAATTTGAACCAGCTGGTTATTGAAAGAAACATATTTATCGAGAATTAACTTCCATGTGCAGCACAGATATTTACTACCTACTTGCCAAACATCAGTGAACTTGTATTTAATAATAATTTTTTTCAATTAACTTACAAAAATGCATCCTATTAATTCTAAATTAGATGCATATTTGCAAAACTCTAATTCGAAACATCATCCGATCGTCTCTTCCCATCTTGTTTCTGATGGTTCCCCGTTGGTGGCAGATCTCGGTTGATGTCCTGAGAGATACATTTTTTTTTTTTTTTGTATCATAAGCAGATACCACATAGGCTAGCCGACAACACCTTTTCCCATTTACTCTTCCCCTATTATTTTCACTTTGCTTCTAAATCCTTCATGTACGATGGGCATATGGAACATTTGGATAATCAAAGCTGATGGCTACACTTTTAGCAACAGAATGCCAGGACAACACACCAGATTGATCTTCTCTCCCCATGGTGCAGAGAACATTCCTGGCTGGGAATGAAAAGATGTGAGTTTTAGTTCTGAATTATATTCCGCAACCTTAAGCAAGTTCTTTCCTTCCTTCCAGGATCTGTATCACAATAAAGTTTAGCAAGTTTCTTCCCTGCATCATTTCTCAGAGATGGTGCTGTGGTGATGTACACAGAGACTCTGCGGCTGGGAAATGGGTAGATATTTTTAAAAACTTGTTTTTAACCACAAAACTATTTCTAGGTCCTTTTATGGAGTATCCGTATAGATTGGGAAGGGTTGGGAAAGGGATGATTTTCAGGGTCCGCTGGCTACAGCATTTCAGGTATTTTTCCCCCTTTAGTCTAGAAATCTGGCCCAAGCTTCCAAAGGATGACTTGGCAGTGTGAGCCTCTGGCCGACAGATGCCTCCCCACATGATGCTATCCCTTCCTTTTGGATGAGAAGAAATGTGCAGACCCTGCCTGGCATGCTCAGCAGCTCTGCCCTTTGGAAACCCACCCACCAAGGGCAGGCTCTTGGATCCCCGGCTACTTCCTGCTGCGTCCAGCTGCATGGAACATCCGCCTCTTCAGCCTCACTTTCTCCAGCACAGCAATTACGTGCTCAGCATCTACCTCAGAAATATACATGGGCAGCGAATTCCCTGGATGTGCAAGATCCTGCAGAAGCACAGATAACCCCTGTGCAAGGCCCGCGCACCTTTGGGAGGCTGCCATGTTGCTTGTGTGCTGGTCCGCATGGCTGTACAGATGCCGGAACTGTGGCGAGAGCTGCTCCCAACTCAGCCCCTGTCCTTGGCACGCCAAGGCTGCTGCTGTGCAGAGCTGGCCACTGCATCCCCCTGCGTACCTCCGCAGCAGTGGGGGATTCCCCCCACACCCCCCGGGTGGGGAGTTCTTCACCATGCCAAGACCATCCAACACTCTTCCTGACAAAAGCTCCTAAAATCCCCAGGGGCTGCTTGCCTGGAGAAAGCCTTCATTTAGGCTGGTTGACGGATGCCTGGCCATTTTCCTTTTCTCTCACTTGTGTCATTAAACTAGCATGTCTCAAGACAACTTTTCCTTTTCAGAAATTATTGAGAATTCAAAAGTCTTTGATATTTTTTATTGTATCTATCAGTATTTATTATGGTAGAAATTAAGACTGAGACAAAGAAAATATTTATTAATTGATTTGAAAATAACAATAATAAATCCTGGAGAGTTAATATGAATGGAACATTTTCTTTCCAAAGCATGCAGGACATGTAACAGTAAGAGTGGCTTTGCTTCATGTTTTAAAAAATCTCTATAACATTTGGGTTAGAAGATAGTGCATCTGTCACAATAGGCAATTTTTGTTAACATATATAAAGAAAATTCAGCTTCTCACAGCATGTATTTAGGAAGTAGAAGGCCTCTTGGCGCCTCTGGAAGGGTCTTGGGAACATCCAGGAATCTTTGAGTCATGCTTGAGCATCCTTATCCCAGGGTACCACTTCGTTTTACTTGGTTTTCTCTCATTGCTGAGGCAAAGTGTCCAACACCCAAGGTTAAAGGAGGAAAGGTTCATTTAGCTCAGTGTGTGGAGGTTTCAGCCCACAGTCAGCTGTCTGTAAGGCATGGTGTCCTGGTGGAGTGGCAACCTTCCCTGGCAGTGGGAAATACCAAAAGCAACAAAAGAGAAGGGGCCAAGATGGCTCTTTCCTTCCCTTGTATTGCATGCAGGTTACTCACGCAAGGATAGATACAGCCCTCCCACTCTCAATCCCAGCATTAGACCATGAATCACGCACAAACTTCAGATTCAGCGACTTCTGAAAATCCCAACCCCTACGACCACACCAGGCTATGGGGGGACATCTGGACACAAACCACAGCACGCTTCTCAGCCTATTTGCATTCTTTTGCCTAGGCCATTGCTCTAGCCTCCTGGATTTTCTCATGAGTTCTACTATTCTTCCTTAATATGTGTCTTCCATACAGAAGTCAGAGTGAGCTGTTTAGAGGTAACCCCATTGTATTACTTCCCCATCCAATTTTTCTGAAGACTCCCCTCATGCTTACACGAAGAGTCCAGCTTAGAGGCTGGCTGCCCAGGGCCTCGCCTGAGTCTCTTGCTGTATCTCAGCTCTTTCTTCCTTGCTTGCTGTGCTGATGCCATCCGGCCTTCTGTCCCTTTATGTCCACAAGTTTCAGTCTTGTCCAATCTGTTTCATTGCCTTGTTGCACCTGTTCCTCCCATAGGGCACAGCTGGATGGCTTTGTCACTTGGATGTGGGTTTGCACATCACGTGCATGAAGCTGAACCTGTCACCCTCTCTGGCTTTCTTCATCACCTTTATCACTGTCAGCAATTGTTTCTACTCTTTTGTTTATTTCTTTATGTGCTATCTCACTGCATGAGGAGGCATTTGCTTATAAAGCAAGGGCATTTTCATATTCAGTACTTCAAATAACATCTGTTACATCCTGGATATGCAGTAAGTAGTTTTGAATGCAGCAATTTTTGAATGCAGGAATGAAAGAAAAGCTGGAGGAAGACTATTGAGAAGAAATCACACTTGCGTGTTAGATTCTAGTTTTCTCATTCATTGTGCCTTTAGATAAGATTTTAGAACTTCATTTGTCATAAGTAAAACACTGATAATAATATCTATTCTATTAGGGCATGGTGGCAAGCGCTCATTATCCCAGCACTCAGGAGGCTGAGGCAGGAGGGTTACTGTGAGTTCGAGGCCATTCTGGGCTGCAAAGTGAGCTCAAGGACAGCCTGAGTTGTATAGTGAGATCTTGACTCAAAAAAAAAAAAATCTATTCCTTAGAACGATTATGAGATTAGGTGAAACAATGAATGTAAAGTACTTGTCACATAAAAAATCATTCTGTGCCTGGCTCTTTCCCCCATTTTTCCTATCTTAATTTCTCACTAACACCTCTGGCTCCAGCCACGTTCCGGTGCTTCTTATTCCCCCAGGTTTCACAGTTGCTAGAGGTTCTTGCTGATGGTGTGGTGGGCTGGAAACTCCATTCTTAGGTCCACCATTTCTCTTCTGCTGCCAGTTTCTGGACACAGCAGCACACTGAGCCCCTGCTGAAAGCCCCTGGCTCTGGGTCTTCAGGCTGTGGCTCCCAGGACAACAAGATTCACCAGGACATTTGTGGAAACTCTAGTGCCTGGTTTCAATACAAGCCTACTGAACTTAATTATTCAGGGGACGGGATCCAGAAAAATCTTCTATGAGATCTTGAGGCAGTTTGTATGTGGGAGGAAAATTATAGTTGGAAACAAGCAACAAGCATACAAAGATTTCCTTTTATTTGTTTCCACATGTTCAGTTTTTTCCTGGAGCTTCTCTAGTGTTTATTCTATAGCCAGATTCATGCTCCCAGTTGGGACTCTGAGAAGACCAGCTTTCTCATGATCTTTGTCCCCAGAAAGAGGCTCCTCCACAGGCTCGGCCCTGAGGGCTTCCTTGAGAGCCATTCACACCCTTTTCCTGACCATTTCCTCAGACAGGGGCACAGCAGTGGGCTTAACCAATCCTCCACAATGAGCCCAGGTTGGGACTGCAGAGCAGCGCATGAAAAATCTGTGAGAAGTACCATGCAGTAACTCTTGCCAAATTCTTAGGATCCACTAGACTAGTCCTTTCCTGCAGTCCCATAAATCATTCCTCTGAATGACGTCAAAAATGCAACCTGAAAAGTCATTTTTACTAGTAGCTCAGCCACAAGACATACAAACTGGCCCTACTCAGTTGTTCTCCCTTGAGAACCGAAAGCAAAGCTCCAGGAATAAGAGAGTGAAGCTGTTCGTAGACAGCTGTCGCTCTCCATGGACCACACTGCCTTGGCTCCTAGATGCCGTCGTGCTTGGGTTTCCAAAGGTGCCAATGGTTTGGCGTGAGGCCAGCTGGAGTATCCCTTTTGTTGACTGCAGCTGGTGGTGTTTCCAGCCCTGATTGTTGGAAAGCTTGTTGGGGAAACAGGACTGGGGCTGAATACAAACTTGCATTTATATTTGAGAATCCCTTGGACAAATCCCTTAGCAATTCTGACATTGAGCTGCTCCAACATGCTAATAAATATATATCACAGCATAGTGACTCAAACATGGTAATAAGATGCATCTCACAGTGTAGTGGCAGCACATTTGAAGACCCTACAAATACCTGATACCTGGCATTAGCAGTTGCTTGCTTAATACTATTTTCCAATTCTTGGCTGAAACTGGAGGCCACTGTGTTGCTTAAAGAGTAGTGGGAAGTAGAAAAATGACTTTATTCCTCTTCTGTCTTAGCCCTGCCCTAGAATTACCTGGAAGCCTGCGGAAGCCTCTCTCTGAGCCTTAACATCTTCTCCTACAAGGCAAGGAGGCTGTGATGTGTAAGTTGTCCCCATTTTGACTTTTTTTTTTTTTTTTAATGCATTTAGGACAGAGAATACAGGGTCTACAGGGTCTCACTACATAGATCAGACTCATAGTGATTCTCCAATTTCCAGCCTCCCAAAGTGCTGGGATTACAGGTGCGTGTCACCACGCCCAGTCTCCGTTGCTGTCTCAGCATAACCCCGAAGGCAGTGCCGGCCAACAGGGATCAAACCCAGGCTGCTGCACTCTGGTGAAGCAGGTGCTTTGGTCCACTCTATTCTAACTTCTGCTTTTAAGATTTCAATGCTAGGTAGAAGCTAACCCAATGCCACACGTGGTTCTCCTCTCAGGAGGCTTTGGTGAGGCCACCAGCTCTGTGGCTTTTTCCAGAGGAATTCATCAGATTCCCCAAGGGGGACACCCACAGCCTTCCTCTTACTGCCTCACCTGGTGTTTGTAGTGCAGCCTTAGATGTAGGGCAACCCTATGAGAGGCGCTAAGCACACTAAGGAACCCCTTACACACATGCTCAGGCTACGCCTGCCTGCAGCTGGTGCTGGGGCAGTTGTCAGGGGTCACTAGCGAGCCACGTGTCAGGACTGAGGACAGACCCGTCCCCCTGGGGCTCTTGTTGGGAGTAGCCCTGCTTTGTTCATGTCTAGGAGCCATTCCCAAGAAGGACCACGATGAAGACAGGAAGCAAACTTCCTGGAGGGGTGAGAAGGGTGGTGGAAAGGGACATGCAAAGAGGAACAAGGGTAGGGGAAGGAAAATGATTTTCATCATTCACTCTTGATTTTTCCTGGGCATCAGCGAGACCCTCATGAGCAGATCAGACTCCCCACTCTGACTCCTTAGTTTGAGGTAAAAAATAATTCCAAGCCAAATCATGGTGCCTAAATCTATTGCAAATGTCAGCAGCCAGGCCTGAAGCCAGAGCTGTGATCTCCCTCATGTCAATAAATCCTTGAAGTTCCCTCTGCTTTGGAAGTCGGGGCTTTTTTCTGATGCAGTGCTTTCTACCCCAGGCTGCCCTTTCATGAGTAATTTCTTTTAACCCGAGGATCACAGCTGCGAGCCATTATGAAAAGATTTCTTCTGGCCTGAGACTGCGAAGAAGCTGCTGCACCAGCAGAAGAGAGCAGGAAAAATACAGTGAGATCCCAGGTCCCTCCAATGGCCAGCAGAAGCCACACAACATGCAGAGGTGGCTTGGCTGCGGGATACACCATCGGCCAGATACAGGGATGTGCAGGTGGTCCACTGAGACTCGGATGCAGGGACTGCAGGGAGGAGGGGCTGCGGTGGCACAGGTCATGTGCAGTGGCAGGAGAAATCAGGTGAGTTGTACCTTCAGGCATCTGCCCTAGGCTTCACCTACAGTGGGGTCCTAGGTGAAGGGAGGACTTGTGGATTCCCAGCCTGAAGGAGGGTCACTAGGGCCAGGAGGAGGAGGAGGAAGAAGATGAGGAGGAGGTGGAGGGGGAGTGTTATATGCTGTCCTAGGACTACACTAGTCATGCCTGGCTCAGGGACAGAAGAGGCAGGCAAGCCCTGCAAGGGGCATTTGATGCTACTCCTTGGGTCCTTCTCCAGAAAGGCCCTGCAGTCTGCATGGGATGGGCCTTTGGTGCTGACTTGAATGTGGTGTAATGTAGCCTGTCTGGGAAAGGACAGAGGGATGGGCACAGAGGTCCAGCTAGGAGTGCTCCTCCCCTATCTCCCACCTCCCCTGGAGGGGCTGGAACTGACCTCTACCTGTTCCTCAGGGCGTGTACCTTCTGCCCCCACACAGAGAGAACAATTCTGAAGTTTATCTGAGTTATTTACACGTCAGGTTTTTGTTTTTCGCAAGATGCCATCGATTTGGATTGGTTTAATGCCCTTTGAATATGTTTTGGGGCATTTTTCACCAGTACAGAAGGAAATTCGCTTCGGTTCTACAATTGAACTTACCCCGGGGGATGCTATTTGGGCATTCTTTAGGCACTTCTGTGCTTCCTCTGTAATAACATGTTCATGAAAAGTTGTCTGAAATTTGAATTTTGGCAAATAGGATCATATTTTAATGTAATGGAAGTGTTTGTTGCTTAGAAGAATTCTGTGGTGGATCATTTTGTCCGGTACAGAGAGTCCTTTCGTGACGCAAATCGCCATTCTCAATTCATCTTTTTCTTTCTCCATGTGGTTTTTCATAAATCAGAAGCTTAAATCAAGCCACTCCTGTGCACTTGAATTGCCAGCTCAAGCCAGTTCCCAAGAAGGCAGGGACAGTGAGGGGTCACGAAGTAGGCTGACCTGACCCAAAACACATGTATCTGCATGAGAAATGCAGGAATTGGGGCCTTTCTGCTTCTATGGTGGGAGGGAGTCTTTTCCTGTAAATGCCATGAATGGCATTATGCCCCAAAGAAGTTGCCACCTACTGCTTTTGTTTTCTGAATAAAAAGCTCAGGATTAGAGCATATAACAAATGAAAAATATTTTAAATATCATTTAGAAACCCTTGCATTCTCCTTTTTTTTTTCTAATGCAGTTTGGAGTGGGGGCAGGAAAGATGCTTTTATCAAAGCCAAGGTGAAGCCTTTCTTTGTCGTCTCCCCTTTCTGTCATGGAGCCTGGGCAGATATTCCTGGACTGCAGGCATCAGGGTGGAGGGATGTTCCTCTCATTTGCTCATTTGGGGCTCCACAGAGGGCCCTTTTTGCTGCCACTTATCTTTGTGCAGTATATGAGCCTGTGAGTGTGCATGGTGCAATGCTGTGTGCATGCATGCATGTATTTGTGTGTGTGTGTGTGTGTGTGTGTGTGTGTGTATGTATGTAAACATATATAAGGGAATATTCTTGCCCACTATGGTAGCTTAATTATACCAGAGCTTCCTTTGCAGAATGCTAGAATTCTGGGCCAAAGTGTCTCCTTAAAAGTCATTCTTTTAATTTGTAGGAGGAACAGCAGCAAGACCTTTAAGTTGTCCAAATCTAATAGAACCTGTGCTGATGAAACAGAGGTGACAGGAGAGGGAGTTGTGGTGGCGCGTCGCAACGCTTCTTTTTCCCTGGAGGTCCAGCCTTATAAAGTGATTCTGGCGGTAGAGAGAGAGCTTAGCACCTGGTCTTTATTTGAAGCACTGAGGATTTATTGAGTGCTTCTAGTAAATAAGAAGAAAAAGCCAGACTGTGCTAGGGAAACAAAGAGGAACGGAGACTTTCTGGGCAGAGTCAGTGGGGCTGGAAGGAGGAGAGGAGGAAAGGTGGGGAGGCTCCCTGTGGGAGTGAAGGGGGACTCCCCAGAAGTGGAGAAGGTAGACAGAGGCAAGAGGAAGTGGGGCAGAGATGGGGAGCGCTAGGGGCTGAAAACACAACTCATGCTTTGCACAGGTATGGAAATGAAGGACCTGGGCCCAGCTGGAGGAGGAGACCTCTCCCCTCTTCTGACTGTCTTCCACAAAGCACCAACTAATCTGACTGTCTAAGAGGACAGGGTGTCTCTTTGATCTTGTTATCAAGGCAGAAGAGATAAGCCTTAGTTCTGAGGTAGAGGATGTGCCGGAGTCCAGTCCGCTGTGCTGATGAGGCCACGCTCTGGAGGAAGGACAGCCCATCCCAGCTGTACTTGCCTGGGTGGCTGTTCGCAGCCAGGTGTGTGCCTTTCCTCAGCCCCTACTCCTCTTGCCATGGGCTGACCAGGGAACTTTTGTCTTGTCTGAAGGAAGTTGTAAACAATTTTAATCTTTTGAGGAAAAGGAAAAGAGAAGAACAGGAAGAAGTCACACCTCACTGCCTCCAGCCTTCCTACATGGACATGGATAGAGGCCCTGGGAAAGGAAAGCTGGAGAAATTTTCATAAGAATAGGTTGAGATGGGATTTTGAGGGCTACTTGAGGGACAGTGGGGATAAAGTAAAGCATGTGGTTAGGGGGAGAGGAATCTCATCCATTTCTTCCCTAAACGTGAATTCTGGCTCTGGCCACCATGAGGCTGATAGGCAGCTTCCTGACAGCCATCCCTCCCAAGAAAGGAAAAAGAGCTCTCTGGAGACATACAGGGGATGAGCCAGCACAAGTGTGTGAAATGGTGCAACTGCTTTTGAAATACCCAGAAATTCTTGGTCAGGGGAGCTTTGCGGTTCCTATAAGTAGAAGGAGAAGAACCAGAGCTCCAATATGCTGTTTGATATGTGACTTCATTTCTCTCGAAAGTTGAGGAGAACTTATTGGCATTTGAGTTGCATATTCACTAACAAATCCTTGGAAATTCACGAGCAGGACTTTGGCCTCCTGCTTGGTATTTCTACTGGAGGCATGTGCATCAAACTGGGTAAGACAGGGAGAAATGAGCTGCTTTTATTGGCAAAGAATGGCGCCCCAGAAACCTTTGCCCTTGCCTTCTTTGGGCCAGGTGACCTTCCGAGCCCAGGCTGGAGTGTGAGCCGGTTTCTTTAAGCTACTTCCAATTCAGAGGACCTGCTTGATGTAAGGCAATGTCAATTTCAGCAAGGACCGGGAATTGTCGGGCACCTATGATTTGAGAGTTAGTTACTTTTTCTCAGATGAGGACAAAGAGATAGTAAACCACTTTGATTAATCTTCATCTCACAGCCATGAGGGCATCAAGGCGCTAGGCTGTGCTTGGGGTGGAGGTGGGAGACTTGCTCACATTTTGTAATGGCTTCTATTGACTGTGTGTTTGGACAAGGGGTAGCTGAGCCCTCACGCCTTCCAACCCTCAGTGCCAAAGGTCATAGGACGTGCACACTGGGGGCTTCTCATGTGGCGCTCAATAGCATCTCCTGCTCTGTGTTGCTCCAAGCGTGCCCATACGTAGTGTGAGCAGGAAGGGATCATCAGTTCATTTCACATTCGTTTTGTTTCCTTCCGTAGCTCAGTATCAGGCTGTTAACATACTTCAGTAAGTTAACAGTTGCCACTGAGACACGAAGTTATAATTAAACTCACACACGATTATTGTTCACCAAACAGCCTGGTTTATGACATTGCTAATCGTGCTTCCAGGTGCAGTCGTGAGCTGGGGATGTCTCATCAGTGTGCCTCTCGGCCTGCCTCAGCACACGACGTGATATCAGATTATGCATTTAGGATACGCCGAGGCTGTCTCCTTTAGTGACGTTGACTCATTCATTTAAAAATATTTTTTGACTGACTCTGTGCCAGCTGTTAATGAGAGATTTAATAGCTTTTGTGGTAAATGAGTTTTGTTTTTTTTTTTTTTTTTTGTGGGACTGGTGTTCAAACTCACGACTTTGCTCTTGCCAGGCAGGCACTTGTGCCTCAGAGCTATCTCCCTGGTCCTGGTAAATGGTTTTATAGCTTTAAAAATGGAAAGCTTTTGTTTATTTGTTTTGCTCCACGTAAAAGCAGAAAAGGCTATCTAGTAGTTGGCTCTCCACAGGGCAAAACCAGAATCCCGGCTCCTTCCGTGTCATGGTCCCATCACCAGGAGGTTTTAGACTCCTCCACTTCCACTCGAGACTGTGGGGGAAGTGGGTGGCGAAGACGTATCTCACTCGTTTCTTAGCCGCTCCTGCCTTGAAGTGACACCTGTCGCTTCCGCTGGGATCATGTAGGCAGCAGCTGTCCTGTCATACATCTGCAGGAAGCCGGCTGGAACACGTGGACCCCAGCCAGGCACTAACCATATCAAATCTGTTTTGTGGGAACTGTAGGGGACAGCTGTTCGTCTCTGCCACATTGCATACTCTGGATCAGGCACTAGACAATGTTTTGTTTGAAAACAAACAGACAGATACACAGACAAGTAGAGGAAAATAGCAGAGCTCATGGGGCATGCATTCCCGAAATTGAAAATTTGAAGTTCTTTATGACATGAGGCAGAAAATAAACATGATGAGTCCTTATGCTATGAGGATGAGAGCTAAAGAGATAAACTAAAGCAGGAAACAAGCGACACAGAGGCGAGGTTGGAAACCAGCGCGGTCAGAGCATGCTTTTTTTGTTTGTTTGTTTTTAAAGTAATATTTATTTATTTATTTATTTATTTATTTATGCTGCCTCAGCCTGAGGGCAGGGCTGGCAAGGCGTGTGTTGCCGGTGAGGTGAGGCGTGTGTTGCCGGTGATGGAACCAAAATCCCCTGCCGCTGCCTAAGTTGACCTAATCAGGTGCTTTGGACTTTAGACCGCCGAGCTATCTTACTGGCCTATAAAGTGACATTTTAAAATTTAGAATTAGAGTGCAGGAGGCATTCAACCATGCGAACATCTCCACAGAAAAGCATCGCAGACAGAGGGAAAGGAAGTGAAAGGTCTAGAGATGGGGCAGGACCACAGGAGACAACGGAAGAAAGGAAATGGTCGGCCAGCCTGTGGGGGTCACTTAGGTCGCAGCACATATTTTGGCTCTTTTTTTTTTTTTTAATAACTTTCCCGAAGTTTTCACAAAATAAAACAAAGCTATTCAGTGCATTCTGACAAAAACACACCTCATTGCCGCCCAAGTGACAGCATCACAGTGGAGACGCAACACGCTAGTCCCCCTCCTGGGCCGCTGTCATGCGTGTCCTTGCTTCGTCTCTGGCCCCAGACAACCACGGAGGCACTTTTGTCTGCAAGGAAGAGTCTGCACTTTCTAGAATTTCACAGAAATGGAATCAAGCTGCCTATGGTCTTCGAGGCTGACCACGTGGTCACTAGTGCTCTGCTAGCACTTATACCTCGTGGTCACCCTGGGACGGGTGCCACTATATGGATAGACCACAATTTGTTTACACTTCCTTAAAAGACAGTAGAAGTTGCTGATAATTAAGAACTATATTGAAAAGCGTGTTATAAGTACAGCATGCAACTTTGTTTTTAGTAGCCTTATGTTTTTATTTCTTTTGCACCTAATGGAGTGGCTGAGACCACAGAATGAATGTTGAAAGAAATCACCCCATTTTTTCCACTGGCCATGCCAATGTACACATTTGCCAGGGAGGTCTGAGAGTTCCGGTTGTGCTGTCTCTTCATCAACCCTTGTCCTTAGCAGTATTTAAATCTAAACCGTGTGAGTGGATATGTAGTAGTGTATTACCACATCTTTAGTTTGCATTAATGTAGTGACTTGTTGAACATCTTTTTATTTACTTATAGATAATTTCATTTATTTATTTAAATAAATATTTAGATAATTTTATTTATTTATTTGTTTGTTTTTGGTACCAGGAATCAAAGTCAGGGCCTCGCACTTGCCAGGCAGATGCTCTGCCGCTGAGCTATATTTCCAGTCATCGCTTATGCATATTTAGATATCTATTTTTTGAATATAAGTTCATTATCAGATATATGTAGTGCATGAATATTTTTTCCTAGTCCAAAGTTTGCCTGTGCTTCTTTCTTGGTGTTATTTAAAAATTCTATCTCTCTTTATGTTCAGGTTCCATTTCAAGTTAATACTGATATATGGTGTGATGTGATTTGAAGGTTAGTTTTTTATTTAACAGTTGTTCACAACAAGTTTTCCAGAAGGCTGTATTGTCTTCACTGAGTTACTGGGTACCTTTGCTGCTCACCAGTTTATTATATCTGTGCTATTTCTATTTCTGGACTATCTATTCTGTTCTGTTCAACTATGAGTTAATTTTTTTCAATACTGCATTGTCTTGATTTATTATAATTCTTTTAAAAATCTTTCATTTATTTGTTTAGTACAGGGTCTTGCTATGCAGCTCAGGCTCATAATGATCCTCCTGTCTCAGCTCTCCAGCTCTGGGAGTACAGGCACGCACCACCATGCCCAGTTTCAGTGGCAAGCCTGGCATGCAGAACCAGGAATCGAACTTGAGACCTTGCACTTGACACATAGGTGCTTAGACTGTGAAGCTATCTTCCTGGTCCTATTATAATTCTTAAAATCAAGTAGTTTGAGTGTTCTCCTTTTATTGCCTTTTCTGAAATTGTTTTGCTTTTCTGTATTCCTAGGAGCTTGTTAGTTTGTACCTAAATCCCTCAGCTTTTAAATAAATGTGCATTGACTATAGATTAGATTGGAAGAGAATTTTGGTACCAGGAACCGAACTCCACACTTTGCAGTTGCCAGGCAGGTGCTGTGCCACTGAGGCATATCCCCCACCTGAGAAATAACAGTTCAACAACCTTGAGTCTTTCAATTGTACAGCGTTCCAATTATTTAGCTCTTCCTTAATTTCACTTGGCAATGTGCTGTTTTTAGCATATTTTTATACACAGTTCATTAAATTTATTTTTATATATGCCATATTTTTAAAGTGTTTCTAGAATTTTGATTTTCTATTTGTTCGTCACTGATATACAGAAAAACTTTATTTATTTATTTATTTTTGTATTTAATACAGAGTCTACAGGGTCTCACTACACAGGTCCGATTCATAGTGATCCTCCTGTTTTCAGCCTCCTAAGCGCTGGGATGACAAGTGTGCACCACTATGCCCAGTCTCAGTGTACCCAAAGCACAGGGCTGGCACGGCACGTCAGGTATCAAACCACGGTTGCTGCACCTGCCTGAGCAGGTGCTTTAGACTGCTGAGGTATCTGCCCCGCCCAAAACTTGATTTTTAAAGTACTGATCCTGTGTCTCAATTCATTTTTTTAAGTCACTTGTTAGCTCAAGTAGCTTAGTGAAGCACGGGACTTCTTGAGGTGCAGCATGTGTTTTGGCTTCATGCTAGTGAGATGGGAGGTGACTAGATGAAATTAGGCTTGAAAGTATCTGTTGAGGGGGTTCACATGTGGGGATGAGAGCGCCATGTGTTAGTTTAATTTTGGAGCACATTCAAGATAAATATTTAACGCTGTTAGATAAATGATTCCAGAGGGCAGAGGAAGGTCAGTGGTAAACATGGTTTGGAGTCACTGGCTTGTGAGTGACGGCTGAGTCGTGGACCTTGCACAGATCGTCGGCGTTTAAAGATGGATGGGGAGGAGTCAGAAAATAGGCTTGAAAAGGACCAGAGAGCTGCGAGGAAAATGAAGTGTGTGGGCTGTGTGTGTGTGGTATGGCTTGTGTGTTGTGTGTCCTGTGCTCTGTGAATGTGTGTGTCTGCACGCGCATGCTCCCTGTAGGTGATTCACTGTGTAAATGCTGCTGACACGTAGCAAGATGAGGGCTGAGAGGAACTGTGGTCACAGAGTTGGCTGGTGACCTAGACGGGCAGTTCTGATGGAGTGCTGGGAGAGGCATTAGAGCAGGTGAGAGAGATGCTGGAAACACCGAGCAGAGAGAACTCTCTCAGAGAGTTGTGATCAAAGGGGAGAGAGGAAGTGAAGGAGACACATCGAGAGAGGTCATTGTCTGTCTCTGTGTGTTTCATTTTCAAGAGGAAACAACACCGCATGTTCGCATGCTGCTTTGTGTAACTCAGGTGAGGGAGGAGAGACAGGGAGCGCTGCAGAAGCCATGGCTTTGAGCAGGCAAGAAGGGGTGATGAGATCTTTGTGGCAAGAGGAGCGATGGCCTCTGTGGGTGGCACCGACGTCTCCTCTGCAGTGATGGGGAGCAGGCATGTGGCTGTGGATACATGCTTGTGTGGGGCGACCTCTAACTACTGGTGCACATCCTCGTGGTGCTCTTCTTGATGAACTGAGCCAGGTTAGGCAGTTGTGAAGCACTTAAAACTGTGCCCGGGGAATGGCAAGTGCTGTGCAGTTCTTTGCGACGTGCGTGCCTTTCTCTAGTTCTCTGGAACCTGATCACGCTGTAGTGGTGATGGGTGCAGATTTTCCACCTTGGATGATGAGCTCAGAACTCAGGCAGAAGCATCAGCGGGCACCTCAGCTGGCACTAGTTCTTAGTGGTGACTGGGAGGAGACGTGGTTATTTTAAGCATCTCCACATGTATCCCATAGCATCTACTATGCTTCTTGATGGAGTGATGGGAGCTTTACCTTTTCTCTAAATGATGAGTAACTTGGAGACACTCGCCCATTGTTTCAGTTAAACTGGTAGGCAGACTTATTACTACTATAAATACATAATAAAACAAACATACACATTTAAGTTTTACTGTGTAAAGGTTGCTGTGCTAAGTTCTTTATATTTGCTTATGCATCGGGATAGCGTCTCCCTATGCAGCTTGGACGCATAGTCCTCCTCCTGTTTCAGCCTCCTCAGTGCTGGGATTACAGACATGCACCACCATGCCCAGTCTGGTTGGCTGGCTCTGGTCCACATGCCTGGGGTGGGGGTTGGCACAGAATGTGATACCAGGGATCGAACCTGGGTCCTTGCACTTGCTTAGGCAGGCACTTAGACCACTGAGCTATCTCTGTGGCCCTGCACTTGCTAGTTTCTTTAGCACACTTAACAGCTTTGTGTGTGAGATCACACATACATTTTACATACGTGGAAACTGGACTCAGTGGGCATGAAATTATTTAAAATTAGATACAGGTTTCCTTACTCAGTTGTCATGCTTTTCTCTTCCATCTACTTCCACTACCTCTGCTATAAATCATCAGTTGGCCTTGGAGGAGAACACTGGGCCTGCAGCAGGCAGCATCATATTTGTCCCAGATCTATCAATAACCACCTGATCAGACGTGGGAAGTTACTTGTTTCTTGCATCTTTTCATCTGCCAGCCATGAACGCTGTTCATCTCTAGCCTTGCTTTCAGCTCTAACATTCTGAGGTTTTAATACATCTATGACTATCAACGTACACTGCTCATTATTTTTAAACACCTAGTCAGGTTCTTTGAGGTGAATTTGGGGTTCCAGAGTCAGTCCAGATTCACGGCATCACTTGAGGCAGTAGTGGACTGCATAGAGCTCTTACTCACTGCTTTGCTGTCTGCAGTTTACCCGCAGGGTTAAATAGTTCAAGTTCTCCCCAGCCTCAGCTCTAGGAAGAGCCATGAGAAAACCTCCAGGATCCAAACCACAGGCTCCTCGGCTTCCCAGAACGCTCATCCAGGGGCCTGCTGGGCTAGTTTTAGAGCCTGGTATTTATTATCTTTGCAGACTCTTGGCCTGCAGCCTGGAGCTGGGCATGTGGGGTGAGTGATTAGACGTGGGGCTCTCATGCATCTAACTTTAAAAAATCTCAATTACTTCAGAAAGAGGGTTCAGGGTAACAGATGGGATCCTGGGGACAATAGTGTAAATAACAAATAAGGGCACTTGCCGTGATGGATCGCTGGTCCCAGGGAACTCAAGGAGAGGCTTCTGGGCATGCTCTCTAGATCAAGCGCCTGGAGACAGAGAATCCAGGAGGTGGCAGCACTTGCAAGCAGTACAGGAGTGCAGACCTGCCCACCAGGACCACCTCTATAACCTCGGGGAGGAGAGTGTGTGTGTGGGAAGAGTGTTCTGGAACCTGCAGGAGCAGACCAGAAAAGTGTTGCCCGAAGCTCGCTGGTGGAGTTGGGGAGTGAGTGTACGTTCAGATTCTTGAAGATGTGAAATGGACATAATGCTGAGCAGAGCAGGGAGTTTGGTTTGCCAAAGCCCCCTTGCATGGCATCACTAATAGCATAAATCAGTAGCAGAGGGCATCACTTAATTGAAGGGGAAACTAAGAAGTCTTTAACTCAACTATCTCATTTGCAGATTAAAAAACTATGGTAGAAATAAATTTTCTAAGGTCACCCAACTGGTTCCTGCACACCTTGGTTTAAACTAACCGTTCCTCTTGTTCTGAGACTCATGTTCCCTTTTGGCTACATTAGGCTTAGCTTCCTGTAGCGACCAGCAATTTGTAAGCAAAAATACGGTCCATTACCTTCGGGAGATTTCATCACTTGACAAGCAAGGCAAAGGCCGTTGTATTTAGCAAAGGTTTTGTACTATGGATAACAGGAAGTAAGCAAGAGGTAAAAGGGGGGCAGTTATGGCTTAGATTTAGTTGGCCCTAAAAGCTTCATGCACTTGTAGGTGAGGCCCTGTGGAAGTGACTGGATCACAGAAGTGTTACTTAGCAGTGGATTTTATACTAGTGAGTGTGTAGGCAAATGTGATACTGTGAGGTCAATCCTGGTTGGAGGAGGAGGGTCGCTGGGGATGCGGCCTGAAATGTAGTAGCTCTCTCCCTCTCCCTTTCATCTCTCTCTGCATCCTGCAGCCATGGCATGAGCTGTTTCTCCTCTGTGATGCCCCTCCACTACCTCACTGTGCCTTGGACCCAGCTGACCATGGACTGAAGCCACTACAAACTGTGGGCCTAAATCAACCTTCCTTCTCTGTGTCTTAAGTGTTGGATGTTGGGTCTCAGCAATGGGGAAGTAACTAAGGCATAGGTTGAGAGGACAGAGATCACACGCACACACTTATGAGAAAGGACAGAGTTGTACTCTGGCCATGGGACTGCAGGCCATACAGGCAGAACATGAGGCAAGGTGCCAAGGAGGGGTCCAGCAGAATGAGGAGCCGTGGTTCCCAAAGAGAGACACCACTTCTATAGTGGAATGGCTGAGGTTGAAATTTTGGCTGTGCTGCTTTTGGTGAGTGATCTAGAGGAAGTCATGTAACTTCTCTGAGCCACTATTGTAGAACAAAGCTAGAATCTGGTAACAACCAGGTGCAGAGTTAGCTGTGGAGAAGCTTTGTGTAACCTGTAATGAGTGACACAGGTGGAAGACATAATTTTAATCTCAAGTGAGGTCAGGTTGTCCTTGCTGAACTTAGGGGAGGAAAAGCACATGAAATTGTTACCTTGGGCCTTAGAGGGAGAAGGATTGATGGGAAGAGGTGACCAAAGATCAGAAATATAAAGACCAGACTATGCATGAATCACAGTGTGTGAAAACAGGCTTGTGGAGAGTAGAATTTCAGATGGATGGAGAGAACGAAGCTTGTCAGTGAGCAGCTGGAAGATGGATACAAGAAAGTTTGGATTTTACCTGCACAGCGCAGTCCTTGGCTAGTCTCACGAGAAGTGTCCTGAAGGATCCATGTGAAGGTTGCTTGGAGAATAAGTTCATTCATTCATTCAAACTACTTATAGGATACTTACACTGTGCTACATTCTGAAGATGCATTAGTCAATAAAGCCACATAAAGTCCTGGCTGCATGGTGCTTCAAGTTTAGCATGGACTGAGGGAGTGGGAGCTACTAGAGACTAGGGAGGCTTCCAGCGTTGTGCAGAATCTTAGGAAGAGGCTCCACTACCCATGAAAACTAGCTACCTGGATGGTGGGTATCTTGTCATGAGGTACTTTGCAAGAGGATGGAAATCCCAACCAAGGTTGTTAGAGACACTGTCCGTGATAACAGAGTAGATCCAATGTAATTGTGAGGCTGTGTGTCCCCCTAAAAAACCTGTGATATAACACAGGTGAGCTCAGAACTCAAATGGATACCTCCAGTTGGTTTCATTTCCAACTGAGTTACCTCTAGACAAGACACTAGACTTGTACTTCACCCTTGGAAGATACATCTTTGGGGATCACAGGCTTTCTTTCTCTAGTTCTCTTAAATTAGTTCAATTTGTACTCATGAACACTTTTTGGTTGTCCCCTTGTGCTACACTAGTTCTGTTTCTCTCACTTTCTGGTTAGCAGAAATTTGCTATTTATTTACCAAATATTCTACTTTTTTCTTCACTTCCAAATAGGATTGTTACATTTAATGGGGCACATTTCTAGGAGGAATAGTTGGGAGCCCCTAAGATTGCAGCTCTCCAATTTCCTGTGAGCTGAGGAGTGGTTATGGACTAAGATCTTGCCAAAGAGAGGGAGACCAAGATGCCAGGAGGCTTCAGGAAAATCTCCTTTGTCCTCTGTCCATTCTGATGCTTCCAGTATGGTGTGGGCCACACTGCCAAACCATCACCAGGGATACAGCCTGGGATCACGACAACGACAAGCATCAACGTGGAACCACACAGCCTATTTCCTGACTTCCTTTCCTAGAGAGAGACTTACATTTCTGTCCCATCGATAGTGACACTATTAGGACTCTCCTCACTGCCAAACAGATCCTTAACTGATTCATTGTGATATAGAGGTGTTCTATCCTCTTCTCGGCCCCAAATCTATGCTCCGATCCCGGGCACACCTATGACTCAGTCCCGAGAGCTTCCCCAGGAATTCTACCTTCCCTCCCTTGGGCACAGAAGTTCTCAGGTGCCTGAGGTTATTTCTACTCTTTTGAAAAGCTTTTTGTTGGCTTTAGAGATGAAGAGACTTAGGCACAAAGCATACGTGACAATGATTAGTGCAGCATTTGTTGTATAATAACTGCTGAATAGACGTTGCTGGAGTCTCTTTGAAGAAGTTTTCCCACTTGCAGTCCTTTATAGCATGCTGCTACCTCTTGGCTCTTGCCATTGTCGGCAGGCATCTGCTTCCTGAATCCACGCCTTCGCCTTCCCAGGAAGTTCCATGCTCTTCACAGCTGCATCCCCATAGCTTCCCTGTTGGGAAAACATTTCTAAAACCATATCTAGGTGTCCCTCTGAAGCTTCATGGGAGAGGCTTCTAGAGTTTTGCTTTGCTTTTGGTACTGGGCATTGAACTGAAGACCTTGCGATTGCCAGAGAGGCACTTAAGCCACTACCATATCTCCCTGGACTGTTTTTGACTGATTCATGGTCCAATGCTGGGATCACGGGTGTGAGTGCTACACCTACCCTTGGGCAGGCAGCCTGCGCGCAGTATAAGGCAGAGAAAGGGCCTTGCTTTCTGCCTCTGCTCCTCCCTTTTTGCTCTTGCTCTTTTGCTGTTTTCTGCTGCTCTCTGCCATGTGCCACTCTGCCTGGGAGCCAGCAAGTACAGACCAAAACCTCCACAACCTGTGAGCTAAATAAACCTTTCCGTTCTTAATTCTGGAGTCAGTTATTTTGTGTCAGCAACAAGAGAAAAGCAACCAAGATGTACATATCTTATATCTATATGTCATCCCAAGTTCACGCCTGCTAGCCTGGTGCTCCCGGGAATATAACTCCTGGTTTCTCAGTGTAAACAAGGGTTATATTTAATACCAGTCTGTAAGTCCCTATGAATGTTTGGTCTTTTATTTTTTAATTTTTATGCTTTATTAGTATGTATTTGCAGCACATATTCATTGTGTTCCTTGCGGAGTTGGTACATGCCCGCAACACATCTCAACACCTTTTTCATCTCTTTTCCTTCCTTCCTTTCCCTCCCTCCACCTCTTGGTCCTGTTCTTGTTTGCAAAAGACCTGTCTTCCTATTTCCTAATACCCTTCCTTGATTTTGCTTTTTATTTATCTTTTGGGTTTCTCATACAAGGAACACCATGTGATGTTTAAGTTTAAATGCTCTATCTTCTGCCAGAGTGATTCTCTAGCGAGGTGATTTTATGCATGTGCTGCCGCCAAAAACCCATGGTCTCCTTTCCTAGTATAGCAGTCCTACCTTCTCTGTGGTTTTGTTTTCCATGGTTCGAGTTATCTGTGTTCAGCCATGATTCAAAAATATTAAATGGAGAATTCCAAAAAGAAACAACTCACAAATTTTAAGTAATTATTATTGCAATATATTGTTAGTATTCTATTTTATTATTAGTTATTATTGACAATCTCTTACCATTCCTACTTTATAAATTAAAACTTTGCCATAGGTGTGTATGTATAGGAAAAACAATATCTATAGTTTTAGGCATCTACTGAGTGTCTTGTGATGTACTCCTTCCAGATAAGGGTGAGCCGTGTAGTATGACATCGTGGTCCATGCCAGCTCTTGGGAGACTGCCTCTTCTTAGCCTCCAAAGTGCATGAGCATTTCCCTAGAAGTTTGGTAGAAATAGTGGCTTGATGCACTAGCAGGTGCTCCTCAGCAGTATTAAGGTGAGCAGCTGCAGCTTTATTATTTGTATACTGGGCCTTCACAAAAGTTTGCTTGGCAAAAAAGTGTCGCAAGACTGAAAGTCTTCCCTAAACCAGCAATCGAGCCTGATAATCTCACTTTGCTTTTTTTTTTTTTTTTTTTAATGTAGGCCCAGAAAGGAGAAAGGTCTTCCTTAGGATACCTGGTCAGTGTGTGCGGAATCCCAGGTCCTAAGGCCCAGTGTTAGTGTCTACCCTGCTCCACCCTCAGGTGCATTCTATTGTCTTTCAGTATCTGGATATATAACGCACGAGTTGGAAGGAATTCCCTGGTTCAGATTACATTCCTGTAAATCTCCAGATCAGCTACTCTGACCGTGGCATTCCTGATGCCTAGCCAGAGGTGAAATTTAAGCTGTCAGGAAGCCCAGTGCAGCAGAAAACCAGTGCCTGCCTCAGGCTGACCTGGAGACCCATCTGCTTACTACTTAGATAAAAATTAAAGAGGTGTTTCTTTCATCACATTCATTGGATTCTTAGTTCTGAGTCTATATTCTCATGTGCACTTCTCTACTTAAAATCATAAGTTCTTTATGAGGTATGGATTATTTCTACTTCTGTGAAGGACAAATAACATTATAAGCTCACCTTAACACTGCTTAGGGGTGCTTGCTATTGCATTAAGCCACTATTTCCACCAAACTTCTGGGGAAATGCCCATGTGCCTTGGAGGCTAAGAAGAGGCAGACACCTAAGAACTGGCATGGACTACAATGTCATTTGGGGGTTCCGTAGAGCATGAGTGTCGTCGCCAAAGTCAATCCCCTTCTTGTCCTAGCACCCAAGCTTCTTCCCTGGCTTGACTGGAACAGTGCTCAGTAGGCTGATGTGCAGCTATGTCCTGCTCCAGCTACACATGACTACAGGGCAGCATCCTGAGTGTGGGTTACGGGGGGAGCCAGGCTCCTGGAGCCTGGCGCTGGGGTGGTGGCATCTTGCTCTGTCCATCTCACTACTCCACCTAGGCCACATCAGTGGCTACGCAGTGCTGGGGCTGCCGCAAGCTGCCTTCCTCTCCTCTGGATTCCTTGTTATTATTTTTTTAAAGCCCACTGGGCAGGACTAATATGCAGTAAAACTGATTTGTGCACTTTCCATCCCTGGCTGAGAACAACAGCCACGTCCATTAGTTGGGAGGTATTTAGTGGATGATTTATAAGATATTGAAGATAAAACTTGAAAGATACATGGGCAGAGCTGAGGTGCAACATTCCTGAGAAACAGAGAACATTAAGTGCTTGATTGGCTGCGATGATTTAGAGGGACGCTCCGGGCAGTTGTCCAGCCATCCCAACCCGGTTCTAGCAGTTTCTTTCTCACCAGCTGCAGCCAAGGATTTGATGCTGGGGTAGAGAAGGGAGGAGCAGCAGACTGTAACAGAAATGTGTGCTTCATTGATGGCCATGGCCCGAGGACTGTCTTTTCCATAAGTCTTTGGGGTGCAGCTTGAATTCTCTAGCACAGCGTGCAGCATGCAGAGTTTGATGTCCTTCCTGGGGAGAGCCTTCGTCCAGTAAATGGATCTTATTCTTGCTCTTTTCTATAGAAGTTCAGCTCATAGCTCAGTGCAGTTTCAAAATACTCAACGGGGTGTCATCACTTTTTAGGCAGCGTTAGCTCTGGGGGAGGAGAGATGAGTCATAACTTTTCCTTCCCTGATATTTTCTAAACAAAGCAAAGGCATCTGTTTTAAAAGCAAAATATCAAATCAAAACTATTTAGAAGATTTGGCTCTCATTACTGACTCACAATCTAATAAAGACACTAAGAGCAGTCACTGATCTGAAGAGTTATGTTCTTCCTGAATTTCCCTGTTATGCACATAGTCATGTTGGTTCAGGTCTCAGTCACATTCTCAGCTCACAGATATATAAAATACATGAGTGGTCTCATACCTCTGGCTGCTTGGAAGCTCTCCCTTTCTCCCTGCTCCTTCGTCCCCTTCTGTGCCAGTCAGCTTTTGGCCACTATGAGGAAAATTGCTGACAATACCAACTTGAAAGAGGAAATCGTTATTTGGCTCACGACTTCCAGGGGTTCAGGCCATGGTAGTTGAGTCCATTGCTGTGGGCCTGAGGTGAAGCAGAACGTCACAGGGTTAAGGTGTAGAAGAAGGAAGTTACCTACTTTATGGCAGCCCCAAGGGAAAGAAGCAGAGAGGGTGACAAGATAGAGTCACCAAGGCCGTGTCCCCATGATGTACTCCCTTCACCCACAGAGCCCTCACATCCTCATAGTCCATTCAGCTATGAACTCATCAGTGCTTTAATACATCAGTAAAACTGATTCCCCCAGGATCTCATTCTTCCCCTAAATCCCCTCAGCTAGCCTTTGGGATTAAAATATATATAAATATTTGATACAGAATCTCAATCAAATATTTGATACAGAATTTGATATATAAACATCAAATAAATATTATATATTATACATATTATATATAATATATATTACATATATATAATATATATTATACATATTATATAATATATATTACATATATAATATATATTATACATATTATAATATATATTACATATATATAATATATATTATACATATTATATAATACATATTACATATATTATATATATATATACATATATATACATTTGATACAGAATCTCACTATGCAGCTGGGACTCATAGTGATCCCCCTGTTTTCAACCTCCCCAGTGCTGGGATTCCAGGCATGAGCTGCCACCATACCCAGTCTCTGTGGTAGCTCACTGCACCAGGGATGGGGCGAGGCTGTGGTGCTAGGGATCCAGCCTCTGTCCCTGCACTTGCCTAAGCAAGCACTTAGTTTGCTGAGCTATCTCACCAACCCTTTGGGGGTACCCTAGTCATGACACCCTCTTAGCTCAAATAAACTAAACTCACCATCTCTGCTCCGCCCATGGAGCCATCACAAAACTCTTGCAGCTGTACCCTCTCTAAGACTCTGGGTCTCTCAAGGACAAAAAAAAAAAAAATAGCTGTGAGACTCAAAGGATGACTTACTTGGCTTGGAATTTCAGTCAGAGATAGGAACAGATGCTTGGAAAGAAGAAACGATGAGAGGCTCCCTGGCTTCACAAAACCTTCCCTTGTGGAAGGACACTAGTTAATTTCCTGGTGATCAGGCAAAACTTCTTATTCTCAACAGTTGCCTCTATAGTCCCTTGGGTGGGCTAAGGCACCATTATCCTTTGCTTTCAGTGGGTGCTCCTTGCCTGTCTGCTGTGCAGTCTTTTATACACCCCAACCCTTGACCATGAGAGTCCAGTCAGAGAGGCAGAGTTCCTAACTTGACTGAAAGAAACTGGCTATTGGAAATGAAAGTATGAATTTGCTCAAGAGATGTAGCAAGAGGGCTGGGGAGATAGCTCAGTGGCATGAGTTCCTACCTGGCAAGAGCAAGGTCCTGAGTTTGATTCCCGGTACCATGAAAAAAGAAAAAGAAAAAAAAGAGAGAGATGCAGCAAGGGAAAAGTAGCTCTACATAGAAGAAGAAGAAGAAGAAGAAGAAGAAGAAGAAGAAGAAGAAGAAGAAGAAGAAGAAGAAGAAGAAGAAGAAGAAGAAGAAGAAGAAGAAGAAGAAGAAGAAAAGACATTTGACCATTTATAACTGTTCAGGAGAGAAGGAGTTAAAAGTTTTGCAGTAGTGACCCCTGTGCCAGGTGCCATGCTCTTTATCTAAATTACACGTGAGCATGCCAAGTGCGGGAGAGGCTAAGTGGCTGGGTAAGGTCACCGGACAAGTCCATGGCAAGGTCCAGATTTTTACATGTTGTTAGACACGAGAACCTAGACTTTCTGGCTTGCTGCAGCAAAGCCCCTCTTGGCAGAAGGGTGCAACCGGCCCCCTCCCAGGACATGGTCATGCTTCTCACATGGGCTATGTCTACACAGGACTGCCCCTGGTCCCACTGTGGTGGCTCCTTGTCTGTCCCATACAGCTCTGGTCAATGAAAGAAAGATGTGAGCTAATTAGCTACATGGCTGTTTTTTAGGAAGAGAGAAAGGTCCAGGAAGATCCTCTACTTTTTGAGTAATGGCTGCACTGTGACATTGCTGCCCTCCCTGGCTCCAAGGTCAGAGTACATTACAGATATCATCAATATCCTTAGCAAACAGCTCCCGACCAGAGCCAAAGGCACTGTGATGGGCCTGGGGGAGAGCAGAACACCAGGCGCACAGGCGAGGTTAATCTAATTCAATTTAACTGGAATATGCTGAGGTCTGTGTGAGCCAGATATCATGAAGGATGACAAAAGATTAAGATAGAAGCAAGGGTAAAGGGTCTTATTGTCTAGTTGGGAAGCAGGATATGCTAATGAAATCCATATTAAACACGAGATAGCATATGCTGAGCCTGTGCAGATAAGTAGAGATGGCAACGTGCAGTCAGCCACTGGACTTGTCCTCAGAAGCTCTGGATTCAAGTCAGCACTGCTTCTGGCTGGGTATTCAAGCAGACCAGTTCCTGTTTGTGAGCCTCAGTTTCCCAACTGTGGAAAGGATAATTCTAACTTTTATGGGTTGTTTTGGGAAGGAAATGAAAAAAAACGTGAAGACTACAAAATAATGCAATCTTATATCTTGATTCTAGAAATAGATAAAATATATTGCTATGTAGCCAAAATGCAGCTGTGTAACCTGAAAAGAGACTAGACATGCTGGCTGTTGTTATTCTAATGGTTTAAAACAGAAATCACTAATTCACTCGTAGTTCACAGTTCTGTGCCTTGCAGTCTGGATTCGGCTCATCGGACAGTACTGACCCTGGTCTTAGCTGAGTTCTACTGCTCATTGGGTGGACTGACCTAGCAGAAGGACCTGCAATGCTCTTGTAGGTGATTTTTGTGTTTAATAGGCTCTCAAAGGGGCCAGGCAGATAGCTCAGCAGACTTAAGCATCTGCTTAGGCAGAGCACAGCGGCTGGGGTTCAATCCCTGGCGTGCTGTGCCAGCTCCGCCTCTAGGGCATGCTGACATGGTGATTGAGACTGGGCATGGTGGCATGTGCCTGTAATCCCAGTGGTTGGGTGGATGAAAACAGGAGGATCACTTGAGTCCAATCTACGTAGTGAGACCCTGTAGACCCTGTACTAAATACATTAAGGAAAAAAATTTAATAGGCTGATACAGCTGAATGGGTCGTTTTCCTTCCTTCAGCTAGCAGACTAGACCACACTTCCTCATATACTTAGTTAAGTTTGAACCTAACAGATTAAAAATATGGGAGGTCTCAGATATATTGGTACCAGGGGCTCTGTTGGAGTGATACCAATTGGTGTGCCAGCATCACTATGAAGTTGCTATTTTTTCTTTACATATTCTATTCTTTAAAAGACAATCGCTAACTCTAGGTTTAAGTCAGGGAAAAAGATTTAGTCTGGGGCTGGTAGGTTTCTTTAATTTTTATTTTGACATAGTTATGTATGTATATGAAGGTATAAGAAATTGAGCTGTCCACTGGTATCTCAAGGAGCTAGGGTCCATCTTCCCCTCTAATGCTAAGGATGCCTAAGTCCCTTATATAAAAATGGGCAATCTATTTATAAATAATACACACACACACACACACACACACACACACATGTGCACACCTTGTGTACTTTAAATTATCTTTATTATTTGGAATACTTAATTTAACACTTATACATCACTTAATTTATGCAGATTTAGCATTGTAATGGACATGTATCAAATTTAAGTTTCATCTTTTAGGACTTCCTAGAAATTGTTTCTATCATTTTTGATGCATGTTTAGTTTAAATTGCAGACATAGAACCCATAGGCAGGGAGAGCTGTCTAATACGGAGAGGTTGTGTGCGACCTTTAGCCCCTTTTTCCCGGTGGTAACAGCTTGCCCCTTTATAGTTTAATTCTATAACAAGGAAATTGACATTGATATCATCCACAATATCCTCAAATGTCCCCATTCCCTACACACGCCTGTGTGTGTTTAATGCTCCACAGCTTGAATCCATGGATGGATTGGGATTATCAGTCCCACAGCCAAGGCGCAGAACACGTCCCCATATTAAGGATGTATCACAGGTGGCCTCCTCGTAGCCACAGCAATGGCAACCTCCCTTCGCTTCCCAACTCCTGCCAATCACTAATCTAGTTTTTGTTTCTATAATGCTGTTATCTCAAGAATTGGAATCAGGATGATCATAAATTTGGGGAGCTGCTTTTCTTCTCCCTGGTTGTAATGCCCTTGGGGTTCCCCCAGATTGCTGAGCATTGCCTACTGCAGAACTTCACTGCTATATATCATGAGCTCCTAGTCCCTCGTGTGGATGTGCTACAGGTTTTTTTTTTTTTTTTTTTTTTTTTTATGCATGGAAAGATGCCTGGGTTGTTCTAGCTCTGATTATTACAAATAGAGTCACTTTGATCATTCGTATGTGGGGCTTCTGTATAAATACATTGTCATCTCCCCAGGATAAATGCCTACAACAGTGGGTTGTGTTCCTTCCTTTCACTATCCAGTGCGACATTGGCTGATGTCTGTGTGCAGCACTTCTGCTGCCCTCATTGAGGACACTTGACAGACAAGGCAAGCAGTGTCACTGCCCTTTAGGCTTTAGGGGCAGCTCCGGTCCTTCTCCTCAGTGGTCTCCTCTCCGGTGAACTTGGCTACCCTGAAGGGGAGTCCCGCCCTACTTCTGCAGAGGACTAATCTCGGGGCTGTCACCAGGGAGCCCTCTTGGTTTCCTCTGCCCTCTGGCAGGGCTGTGTCAACATGAGAGGAAATGTAGCATCTGCCATGGCTCAGAGAGGTGTAAGAACCAGAGGTCAGTTCACCCGGGGCAAGCCGTGTGACCTGAGCTAGCTTGCATGACCTCAGTGTCCACGACTTCTCAGTTGGGGGTGGTCCAGTGGACTGGGACATCACCGCATCTGTTTTATGGAACAGAGATGGTAGGAGGTGCAGCACTGCCTGGCAAAATAGCCACTTCACAGCGGTTATGAGAGGCAGTCAATTGTTCCATGGAACAATAATATCGGGGTTATGGTTTCACAAGGAGCAGGTTACAGTCCCATTAATTGCAACACTGTGAGTCATTGTTGGTATCCATGGAAGACTGATTCCAGGATCCTCATAGATTCCAGAATTCATGGATGCTCAAATTATTGTGTAGTGGTCATATATAAACCATGCAGTTCTTCTGTATACTTTAAGTCATCTCTAGATTACAGATAGTACCTAACATAATGTACATGTTATGTAAATAATAGTCAGGCTGTATTACTTAAGGAGTAAGGACTGGAAATTTTTCTGTACATTGCCAATAGCATTCCGTTCTTTTTCCAAATATGGTTGTGGGTTGAATCTACAGATGCAGTACTTGGAGCTGTCACGGAACATCTGTCTCCCCAAGTGAGACTACACCAGGTTATCAAGACAAAATGATGTTTGCCCTAATGGAGCACTTCTACCTCTTGGTTCATTAATGACAAGGATCAGAGCCCAGCTCCTGCTCAAGGGGAGCCTGAGCAGGGCTGGAGCCCAATGTTTCTTGCATCTGGATGACCAGAGTCCCCTTTTGAGATCTCGGCACATGTAGAACCAGTTTCTGCAGCCAAGTTACTAACTCGTTAGGTCCAGGGGAGGGGCCTGCGAAAACCCTTCCTTCTGCTCTGAGCTGAAGCAGAGGGGTTCAGATCACAGAGTGGCAGCTGGAGCGAGGGATGGAAGGTGGAAGACAGAGAAGGAAAGAGAATGGCAGAGGGCAACAGCAGAGGCAAAGGGCCCCCTTAGGCCCTTACTTAGGTACAGTTCCTGGACTCAGGCTCCTCTCCATATTTGACTGGAGGGGGGTTGTGGCGGGGGAAGACTGACGTTAGGGAAGGACTTGCTAATGACATTGTGTGGTCTCCATGAGATGTTGTGCTCAAAGGACACACCCCCAAGTGCAGGCTGCATCCTCTGTCCATGCTGTCCACCCTATACCTTCCCCAATAGTTATCCGGGGACATTCTGTGACACAGATTACATCATGTCCCGCCATGCTTAAGTTACATTTAAAATGAGGGGTTAGTAGATTAGTAGGTGATGAAATTTAGCAAGTGCTTGATACGAGGCAGAACTACAACAGAAATTCAGGGTTTATGAGGATCACTTTGTGAACAGGACCAGGTGGTAGAATGAAAGCCACTGAGGATGCCTTGCTGTGGTCCAGGACGGAGAGAATAAGTCTCCCCTGGGAAGGGGAGGATGTGTGCTGTCCCCAGCCTCCCAGGCCACCTGATATTCAGAGCTTTTGAGCAACATCAGATTCCAGGCCCCGCCCTAGCTATACTGAATTAACTTTTTGGAGGAGAGACAGGAATAGTTTACTAATTCCTCAGATGACTGATGAGAAACCCTATGTGGGAATTAGTCTTCTCAGTGGCCTGTCTCTCAGGTAGAAGAGGACAAGCACACAAAGGAGGAGGAAGCGACCGCTGCTATCTTGTCCATGCCCTCCATTATGGGGTTCTGAAGCTCTCTGCACATGCACCCACCCATCACTGCCTCTCCAGTGTCAGCAGTAAGAAAAATGCTACAGTTTGCAGTTCTTTGGAGGAAAGGTGATGCATAACTAGAATGTTTTTTCTGACTTTCTTTGTTTTCAGAGATTATTCACTTGACAAAAAGGCCAGCTGGAAAAGCAACTCATGACAAATTTGTGTTCTGTGGAAGAGACAGACTCTGGGTATTCTCATTCCTTCCTCTACAGAGCCCGTGGTCTCTCCCTGTCTGTCCCGGTCCTGTGGTCCCCTTTACCTGCTGATTTCCTCCCCCACTATCAATCTGAAACAGTCTCACCAACACTCCAGTGACCTGCTGTTTGTTGAGGTCAAAGACTTCTCCCAAGTTCTCATGCTGCTTGGCTTGAATCACGCTCTCTGGGTCCCTCCCTGCTCTTGTCTCCATGAAACCATGTCCCCTTGGATTTTCTGTTACCTCTCTGGCCATTGCTCCATCTTTGAGTGGTGTTGTCCCAATCCACTGGGCCACCCACAACAGAGAAGTCACAAGCAGTAAGGTCATGTAGGCGACCTCGTCTTGCTCAGGTGAGCCGGCCTCTAGACCTTGCATCTCTGTCTCTTTGGTCCTCTTCAGAGCGCTGTCTGTGACCCTTTTCTGTGTAGATCACAACTGTTCTTCCAGTGGTCTTGTTCATCTCCTGGGCTTTCTCTTTTGCCTCCATTTGGTTACTTGTTACACTCAAGCTTATAAGACAGCCTGATTCTAACTTTCTTCTTTGCTCAGCATTCTCAAGCTACCCAAAGCTGACCCTCCCCCATTGGATGCCAATACCATTCCTTGCACTGTGCTAGTAGAGCACTTAGCATATTGCATTATGATTCAGTAATTATCTTCTTTCCTTGATGACAAGGAGCATGTTTAATTCATCTGTGCTTCTCATAGCACAATACTTGGCACATGCAACATCAATAAATGCACAACAAATGATGCATTAAGCTTTCACAGAGTTGAGATTAATAGTAATAATGGAAACCATTCCAGGTAGTCTTACTGAGGCCCACCATGGTCCAGGCAATTTAAATACGTATTTAGGGCTCACATTTGCCCTATGCAACGAAAACTAGAGATATTACTACGTTCATCTAGTCAAAGAGGAAATTGAAATACTGAGAGCCCCAGTAATGTACTATGTCATAACTTACACATATGTGAATCGGTTTTAGAACCACAGTAATCAGATTCTATCCCATTCCTCTACCCAATAGCCAGAGGCAGATCCTGTCCTGCCAGGCGCGAAGCTGGGTCCTTGGGGTTGAGCACAAGAGCGAGAGTGGGGATAGCACTCAGGGCCTAGCACTTTTCGCTTGCTGTTGGCTGGGCTGGACTGGATCCCCACAACTGTGACCTGTCCAGGAGGGCACCTGTGAGAAAGGTCCTGCTGCCCTGTCACAGCAGGTTTTCAAGTTCTGCTGTCCACCATTAGTCAACTTCTGAGCTCAAGAAAGGGAAGAAAAAAGGGGAATTTCACTCTAGGTTTGAGAAATATTTTCTTTAAAGTATGTAGTCAAACAGCCCCACCACCAGACAGGCGGATCCCATCCAGATGATTTAACTGCAATAGTGCGGGGTTCATGGAGTGAGGAATTCCCATTCCCATCTCTGAGGAGGCTGGAGCTAAATAAAGTTGAGTTGATGTTTGGCAATGTAGTGCTGGGGAAGCTATTGAATTCCGATTTAAAGGCATATAACCTTATTTTAAATGAGTTTCCCAGGGTTTGGGTAAAACTAGCAAGGGTATCAAAATATGTTTCCTTGTACATTAAAGCCTCTCTTGCTTAGAAAGTTCAGGATATCTCTGTGTTGCAGACTCCTGCACCCATTCGAAAGTGCAAGACTTGGAATAATAATCATAATTAATATTTTATGCCGAACACTTTCCTGGGCTGTATTATCTCATTGAAATCTTCACAAAATCATATGGGACCAGTAATATTGTTATCTGCAGTTTGCAAACAGCAGACTGGAGCTCAGGGAGGCTAGGTTATTTGCTTAAATAGCATAGTGAGTGGAGATAAATGGAAGTGTACTATAAACTTGCACTTCAGAGTCAGGCAGACCCCAGCTCAGCTATACAAGCTCTGAAGTCTAAGATTCAGGAGACCTAACTTTCTTCTCAGAGGCTCCCTTCCAGGCCCAATTTGGGCTAGCTTCTGTGCAATCTGGGTGGGGCATTGTCCTGCTTAGTCTGTGACATGGTAGTAGAACACAGATCCCAACTTCTGTCCCTATTTCTCATCTGTGGTGAGGATGACAAGTGTGACCCATGCATGGTGGTCATGTAGGAGACTGCCTGTGTTTTTGAGTCACCGCCCTGTAAGGCACAGATATGCACAGGATCAGGGACGGCCACTCAGAGAAGCTACTTGGAAAGCCACAACACTGCATCCTTTCTTGAGTTTACCACCACCCAACCTGGTGCTAGGACCTCAGGGCCCAGCGTCACTCTCTCTAGCAGGCTCAGTGCTGCTGATGGCGCTGAGGTAGAGGAAATTTTGGTCCTCGGTAATTCCCTTTATGTTCCTGGTCCAGCCAGAATTCCTTCCCAATGTGGAGCTTTAATCACAGGGAGCAATTACATGAGAACAGAACAACAAATCGAGATCGATACAGACTCAACTGTCTACTGGAAGAAATGAAATTTATGACTTGGCTGGATTATGCTTACCAGCCAAAAATAGCAGTAATTCCAGGCAACCCCACTGACCAGGATCAATCACAGCATTTTATTTCTTTGCTAAACCCTGCTTGCTTCCCCCACCCCCAACCTCCATCTTGTTAGAAGCCAATCTCCGAGGAAAATATTGCACTTGTTATCAAATTTTAGAAAGAGAATTTATGGCAAAGGCAGATTGATTTAAAGGTTCTTCTAAAGGGGAGTGCAGGGCGGTGGAAAGGTAAATTTTGCAGCGTCTCTTAGATTGGTTCTTTTGCTTATCTCTTCATTTTATGACATAATCTGTTGTAGCATTACCCAGGGTCCTCTGGGCTGGAGCTTCTTGGCAGTATTAGATAAGGGGGAGATATTGTCTGGGTGTAAAGTTTAAAGCCCGTGGCAAGGGCTCATTTTTCTCATTTCAGGCAAGGGAGAAAGGATATAAAATGAAAAGCAAGCAATCAATAAAGAAGAAAGATAGAGATCTTCCCAAAAAAAGAAAAGAAAAAAAGAAAAAAAAGAAATCCTCACCTCGCTGACTACTCTTCTATGACCTAAATGGGCAGATAATGAGCTCACACAGCCTCTGGGCTGGCAGAAACTGCAGGGCAGCCCTACAACACCTGCCCAGTCCACCCCCACTCCCTCCTTCTGCACCCTGTGGAAGGAATATGCCTCCTCTCAGATTTGGGGGATTTTGTATACAACTCAGTTTTCCTCATTCCTGCCAGTCAACCTTTAAATTGAGACCCGATTGGCTAATTACTTACCTAGCAATGGGGGTTGGGTATGACTGTGGTTTGCTGAAGTCCAGTGATACTTGCTTTAATATCATGAGACATTTGTGGATGCCTCTACTCCCTCCTGCTCATGAGAGAATAAAAGGAAAGGTGAAACTACTCTTTGGTTAATCCTGGAGTTTATGATGGACTAGTCTGATTTAATGGCTCTACAGTCATTCTGTTGTTAGAAAATCAATAGTTTCCTAGGAAAGTGTATGGACTGCCATAAATACACCCCCAGTTATATGAACCTTGGCCACGGAACTTACATACTGCAGAGGCCATAATGAGCAGCAAGGAAACAGGGCATCCATAAAAAAGTCAAAGGACCAGTGAGTGGCTTTAGCACCTCTGCGACTCTGAGAAGCACTCTTGTGACCCCCAGGAGTGAGGGCACCCTGAGAGTGTGCTTCACTCTTGGAGTTCCAGAGTCTTGCATTCTGGATCAACAGGGAGAACATGAAGCAGGCAGCATCCTCAGGGCTGGATGCCATGCCTGTCAGGGGTAAGGCAGGGGGAGCCCAAAGGAAAGAGGCACAGAGGCATCAGAGACAGGCTGGACCATGCATAGGAAAGGGTTTACGCACAGTGTTCTGTTAGGTAGAATAAGCCAGACAGATAGAAAAGGGTACTCCATCAGTTACCCACGTAGGGCGGTGGGGAGATACGGCTCAGAGGACCCAAAGCGGCAAATCATAGGATGAGCAAGTTGAAGGATCTAACTCCCAACGTGCAGGTGATAGTTAAAGCAGCATTTCATAGTCAGAATGTTTGCTAAGTGGGTGCTTCACAAATGCTCTGGCCAGGGCTCAAGGGGATGTGTAACTATGGGAGGAGAGCCGTGCGTTCATTTCTTCCTTGGCCATAACCATCCCACTATATTATCTTATAGCATCATGTTGCATACCTTAAATATAAACACTAGGGCTTTTTTTTCTTTAAAAAGACAGAGCTTGAATCATTGTCTACCACTATCCTATGTGACCTTGGATCTACCATACAACCCCATTTTATGGAAGAGTTAACTGAGGCCCAGAGGGTTTTATAACAGCTAACAGAAAGAACTGTTTTGGGTTTAAGTGAAGCATATTGGACATTTGTTATTTCTTTTCAATTGCCTGCTATCTAATTCTACTTCCTATGTTCAGCGTATTTCAGATCTTCCCAAGCCTTGGTGCATTTAGAGCCCTCTTTTGCTGTTACAAAATCTGAAAACGTATTTGTATTTCACACCCTCTGTGGAAGGCATGCACCATATCTGATGCAGGTGTGGTCTAACGCATGTGCCCTAGAGTGGAATCAGGAGCTCATGAGGCCAAGCAGCAGGAATTTCAGATGATTCCTGGTTGTGGGCCTCCCTGAGGCAGCCATAGCATCTGCCATCCCCAGCTCGCCCCACTACTGGGGGTGGAGCCTGTGTTCCAGTGTGGCACAGTGCTGCCTTACCAGACCATCCTGCGGGTGGCATCTGAACGCTGCTTCTGGCTGGGGTGGCTCATAGTCTAGTCTTTTGTCTTGTGATGTGATCATGCCTTCTCTATCAGAGAGGGAGTGGCTTTGTTCTGAGGAAGTAAGCGGGGGGGGGTCTGTTGCAATGTACCACGTGCCCCATCCTTAGGTATCAGACGGAGCTGGCCTCCGCTGGGAGGAGGCTATCTGGGCTGTAGTATCTCTACTAGCCACAGGCCAACTATGCAGCAGGGTGGTAACTGCCAGCCTCAGTAACCAGCATCCCATGGTTGTGGGCCAACACGGAGCCTCCACATCTGCTCCATGGGGTCTCGGCTTGTGGCCCACAGTGCAAGAGACATGATGGCCCAGGACAGAGCCTAGAGTATTTCCCTTGGCTGAATCTTGTCCTCCTGCCCGCGGGGTGCTACTCCTGGGGTGACTGTCCCACAAATTTGTGACTTGCAGGGTGAGAACAGGCTCTCATGAATCCACCCTGGGTTTTCCCCAGGCCTTTACTCCTCTGGTCACCCAAAGCCAGCTGCTCCCAGTGCCCCAATCAGCCATTTAATCCGCTGGTCATTCCTAACAGCTTGCACGAAGTACAACGTTAACTTGGGCGGCTTCACCCATCCTTCAAAAGTTTACTACATAAGGTTCTGCCCACCAGAGGGATTTCCACCTCCAGTATCTTTCAGAACTGTTCCTGGAGGGGGTGGCTGCTTTATGGCAGCCATCTCTTATGCTCAGAGAAAAACAGCAAGCTGACCTCTCTCTGAACCAGGCTGGAGTGTTATGTGTTCCAGTTAGCTGGGGAAGCCAGAGGTAGGAGCTGAATGAGAGACACGACGTGGCGGTGGGAGAGATCCAGGAGTCCGGGTTGTCACCCACCGTGAAGTGGATTGCTGCCATGGGCATTCCACCTCCATGGATCTGGGAAGGTTCAGCTCACCTCCGACACCTACAGAATCACTGATAGTCCATAGCCAGCCTGCCATGCCGCCTGCTGTGGAGGACCTCTAAGGTAATGCATAATGCTTTTCTAAGATAGCATGGTGTTGCTCCAGAATGCTAGGGATTCATTCTTTTGTAAAATTACTTTCAATAAGAAATAACAATGTGACAGTTTCAAAACATATTAGTAGTACATTCCCAATAATTGATACAATGCATAATATTGTCCTTGTAGTAGTTGTTCAGATTACAGGATGCAGACATGACAATATTTCTAATCATTATTGGTGCAAAAAATTTCTTCTTATTGAACTAAGAGAAAGTAGTTGTATACATAGTCCAATATTCCATAATTGTAATGGATTATTGGCAGAACTGGCAATGTTGGAAGCTGTTGATTTAAGCCTTTTACAGCTCAGCATACTAATGTAGCCTTATGTTTTATGTCTCATGGTTAAACTTTTCTGCTGGGTAGTTAAGGGCAAGTTAAAGCAAGACCTGCACAACAAAACATGTAACTTTTGTATCTCCCAAGGTCAGTTAAATCCCCCCAGGATTTACTTTGCAACCGTGTACAGTGCTTTGTAGAACTAGAGATTCATTCTTAAGCTCTGAAATTCAGGTTTTTTGGAAATGTGACAGAGCATCTTCAGTGCCACAGACACCTTTCAGTGCCTCAGGATGTGATGGATCTCAAGGGCCAAGCTCTGGGGCTGCTCACAGCACTGCCTGCTGCAAAGCCTTCTTTGGCTCTGGTCATCACTCAAGATTGTCTTTCTTCTAAGTGGCCTCATAAATGTTCACGACCTCATTCCTAAGAGTGACATGCACCATCCCAAGACACCAAAGAAGCTTAGGAAGCTCTGGGCCTTTTCATAAACAGTGGAAGGTGCGAGGTCTGCGCATGCATCCTTACCTTGGGTCCGTGGCTTACACGCTGCAGCTCACGGGACCACAGGGCTCTTGGTGCTGATTGGCCCTTGTTCCTTCCAGTTTTCACTCCCAGCTGCCAGTGCTGCGTGTCTGTCCCAGCACCCCAAGTTCTTGCTACTGCTCCCTCATCAGGTCTAATGCATGTGATGTGCTTATGTGCAGCCACCCAGGTGTCCTGATTCAGGTGGCAGGAGACCCCGGCTTTCTTGTTCTAACAGAGCTGTGAATTCACCCATATTTGTGACATTTATATATCAGGTTGTGTGCCAGATTTTCAGCAGCCTTTTACATACTGCAGAAGACAGGACCTTTTCAGCCCTTTCGTAGGGTGGAATTTTATATGACCATGATGTTTCTTATTTCAGCTCATTTATTACCAGTTGTATTTACCCACCACTTGTGTTAGTTGTGTTTGAGGGCTGCTCCAGTGGAGCATTAATTTCTTGGCACTTCAGGCTGGAGTGAATGCTAGCAGCCAGATGTTTTGGTGGTAATGTTTGGATTTTAACCCAGGAAATGTGAAAATGGCGGGGTACCTTGGTGTGCGGAGGAGCAGGCTGACAAGCTGAGGGGAGTGGACACCACCATGCAAGCCACATGGCCCTGGTAGAGAGCTCTGCAGGTCTCTCCAATCTGCTGTATCTAAATGAGCACACAGTAGGGTAGCTTTGCACACAGTAGGCACTCGGGGAATGAATCCTGCTCTTTAGAGTTGTGAAGTACTTAGGGGAAGCGGGCAGCTGGAGAGGAAGAGGACACAGACAGCATCAGAGAGCAGGCTTCTGCTGACCCAAGTGCCGGCAGGGGAGCATCTATGTGTCCCGGCTGTGCGCTGCCTTCTCCCAGCCAGTGTGCTGTGCTCAGAGCATCTTCTAGGAGGCAAGGAGCCCTTGCTGTCTCCTGTCCCACCACTCAAGGCAGGGACTCTGCGCAGAGTGGCTCCCTGACCAGCCAAATCCGGCTGAATTGTGTGGTCCAGAGGGCCTCATTGTCTCCTCCAGTCACTTGCTTGCAAGGCTCCTGGGTTCCCTTCCTGGGAAACAAACCTAGGAAACAGGAAGAGAGAAAGCGGCTAGGGAAAGAAAGAGCAATTACAGTGGCAAGCACCAGCCCAAACATGCAATTACTTCTCAAACAGGCTACTTACAGCCTGACAGAGCGCGCAAGCCTGCAGGCATTGGGAAGAGTGCACTCAGGCTGGGCAGGGCTGCTGCAAGCTGTAGGGGGCAGAGAGAAGCCTCTGCGAGAGAGCAGGAAGGACCCCGAGAGCTCTCCCTGAGTCTGCTCTCTTGCCTCACGGCTCTCCTCCACGTGCCCAGCTGCTGCCATCTCAGCTGCACCACCCTGCCTGGCACCTCCCACGCCTTCAGCTTCTTACTGCCTCCTCCTGTGCTGTTCTCCTGGTCCTCATCCACTGCCCTGGGCCAGCTTCCCTGACCACCCTAACTAGCCCCCTTGGTCACTTTCTGGCTAGACCTCTGCAACCTTTATCCTCACAGCCACTCATGTCTCACACGTTGTCACCTTGGTGTCTTTTTTCCCATAGTCGATGTTCTTTTTCTCCTGACTTTTCACTTGTGTATTCTCTCTTGATTCCCATCCAGTGAGCAGCACATAGGAGATGGCTCCAACTTAACACATGCCTTGGGTAGGGGAGATAGCTCAGCAACCTAAGCACCTTCTGAGCAAGTACAAGGACCAAGGGTCAATCCCCAGCACCATGTGCCATGCCAGCCATGAAATCAGGCATGGTGGCACATGCCTGCACTCTTAGCACTGGGGAGGTTGCAATAGGAGGATCACTATGAATCTAAACTGCGTAGTGAGACCCTGCATCATCAACAACAACAAATACATGCCTCAGCTTCCTTCTGTAAAAAGTGGAACTCTAAGCAGTAGTTAATGCTTAGGGTTGCTGTGGTGCTTACAGCCAGGTAGATGCTCAGCGGGGTACTTCTGTGTGGTGTGAACTGGTACATGTGGATGGGTCAGTGTGAGTGGTGACTGTTCAATGAGTCCTGAGTACTAGGGACTGTATTAAGCTTTCTGGGGCCCAGTGAATGCTCTAGTGGTCAGTTAGTCATTTCATGTCTTCCAGAGTTTGATTCATTGAAGTTAGGAAATCTTTATATGGTATTTCAGGCACTTTCCTTCATGGTGTGACACCATGCTCAGTACGCGATACTTGGAAGGGAGGTTTATGTAGCTCACAGTTTCAGAAGGCTCAGCCCAAGATCAGTGGGAATAAGGGTTCGGACAGTGTGGGCAAAGGGCCTGTTGAGAAGGAAAGCTGCTTATATCACAGTAACCAGGAAGCAGAGAGGGACAGAAGGAGCTCAGAAAGGAGAAATGTCCTTCCACATCATGAATCCAGCGTCTCACCTCTCCAAACCATGCCCCACCTCTGAATAGAAAGTCAGCTCTTATAACCCCTGTAGCAAATCATCTTCTGAACACATGAAGTTTTGAGGGCCATTATAGGCCCAAGTCATAACATATAACTGTTAAGATTTATTTTACAGGAAATTCTTTTTACTTTGAAACTGTGTAATTTCATTCTTTATGGTCAAGACTTAGAAGTTCTCACTTATGCTCTTTAGAAGAGAACTTGAGAGTTGCTATCTGAGCCTGGAGTTTTTGGTCAGCTTTATTTTCAAAAGAGATTGCTCACCAGGACTACTTACAATCATTAGAGCAAGGGAAGTTTTCAAATGCATGCCTGCATTATGGAAAGAAGCAACTGAGATGATGTTGCTGGGGTGGCTTGACCTGCTAGAGATGACAACGCTTGATGCTGTCAGCTTGAGGTGTGTAGACAGCCAGGACTCCTCTGAGGCAACGCTGGTGATACAGACCCAGAGCTGCTGGAATCTCAGCTGACTGTCCATGCTGCATCCTTTGCATTGGCATCCCTGACTCCACCACTGCTCTCCTTGCTTTCAGTCCAGAGACTGTGAGCTAAAGAAACGCTCCTCCAAGTTGCACATGTTGAGCATGGTGTCTCACCGAGAAGGAAAGTGTCTGCAATACCATATAAACTTTTCCTAACAAATGAATCAAATTCCGACAGACATAAAAGAACCAACTGACCACTAGAGCTTTCACTGAGCTCCAGAAATCTTAAACAGATCAATGAGTCCTGAGTACTCGGGACTGTGCCAATGTGTTCTTTGACCCACCGGCTCTTATCTGAGTTCCACCAATGGGAGGCACTCATAGGGGATCAAAACATGAGGTCAGAATATTTCTTCTTTTGTTCTCTCTTGCTGGCCTGCAGATGGGCAGATGTCTACTTCTCTAAGCAAGGCTACAGGTCTTGGAGGACTGCCCACTCTTACAGCTTTCTCCAGTGACCAATACCTCCTCTGCCCTGAGGGCTAGTGGGTGGGCACTGTGGCAGTTCCAGCTATGCATGTCATAATTTCTTGACAGATTCACGCTACCTTGCTCATAATTTTGCTAACTAATGCTTTCATTATGTTTGCAATCACTTCTCCCTCTATCTGATGTCTGTGAGCCGGGGCAATGAGGTGGATTAGACTCCAGGGTCTGCAGTCAGACTCTTGGGGTTCACGTCCTAACTTTACTTTTAACTAACTATATGATCTTGAAATATTTATTTCACCTTCAGATGCTAAAATGTCCTGTAATATTGGAGGAATCAAGTATCTTCCTAATTGGTTTATAAGGAGGATTAAGTGAGATAAAACATGTAAAGCTCTTAAAATGGGGTATGAAACACCACAAGTCGTTTAATTAATTATTCATCTCTATCTGCAGAAAGAAGAGGAAGAAAAGAGGGTCACTCTAGGATGAAACAACAATGTAAATAGATTTAGAGAGTCTGATGGGAACAAAGTGTTTGAAGGGCTTCGCCCAACTAAATAAATAATTCCAGGGAAAGATCAGTCAGACAAGAACACTGTAGGAAGTTGGGCTTGGTGGTGCCTGCCTCTAATCCAGCACTCAGGAGGTGGAGGCAGGGGGGCTACCATGTATTCAAGGCCAGCCTAGGATGGAAGTGAGTTCAAGGTCAGCCTGGACTGCATAGTGAAACTCTGTATTAGACGGACAAAAGAGAAACAGTGCAGGAAGGCAAGGAGTGAGAAGAACATAGAAGTACTCATTTTTGAGGTGTAGAATGGACCATGGGCTAATGCAACATTCTCCAGAAGTTCAGAAAGGCTGGTATTCCATTAAGACTTTGGAATTGATTGAATGTTATCCTACTCTGGAGTTTTCTCCTACATTTCTAACTCAGTCATTCTTAAATTTGGGGTTTATAGGTGGGATTTCCGCCTCTGTCATGATGTGTCATGCCTGGGCCATCTCTGATGGCCACTGCACACCCTCTCATCTTCTGCTTCTCCTGTGCCAACTGCTGCAGCCACAGCTGGCCTGCATGTGGCACCCGATCAGGCCTGCCTTAAGCCACACCTTCTTTTCTGGTCTTGATCTTCTCGGTTTGTGCCTTGGAGGATACTGTGAGATCTGGCCTGGCTGTGCTGGTTCAAATACTCATCTGGAGGAGCAAGGCCATATAATAATATCCAGAGAGATCCTACTAAGGGGACAGGAGCCAGAGCAGGAATATGCCATGTTCTATATGTTGGACAATTCTGAAGCACTGTGTGTACAACTCTTTGGAGGTCCCCCAAGCGACTTGTCCTACTTATTCACAACTGTCAAAACAACTCGCCCTCATACCCTAGGCTTGCCATTTTCTCCTCTGCCCTCCCGCTCTTCTCATGCCTTCCATCCCTCCCTTCTTAGGACCACAAAAACTTCTTGCTACCCGCCCTCAAGTTCTGTGCAACTTGGAGCCCATGCCAAGACATTATTTTGCTTGGTTTTGTTATTAAATGCATTTTAGTATCACACTTTATGCTGCTTTAATGAACATAGTTTATGCCCTATTAATAGTACACAAATAGCTGGAAGTGAGCCCTTCGTAAATAAGGCCACAGTTTTAACGATGAGACTCAATAGCTGTCATCATCAGTGAGTTACGCAGCCTAGCCAGGCTGGCTAGGTTGAAGCAGGATGGCCTGGAAGAAAGAGCCATGAAGTCGGAGCCTGAAGCACCGGGTCCTGGTGCAGTCTTCTGGTGTGCAGCCGTAGGATTCAAAGTGCTTCTTTTAACAGTTTCTTGGAATATAACTTATAGACCATACCTCCCTTCATGAAAGTGTATAAGTCAATGCTTTCTTAAAAAGCGTATTTCTAGAGTTGTATGACAATCACCATAATCTAAGTTTCAGGACAGCTCCGCCGCCCCCACAGCACCCATTAGCACTCACTCATGCTTCTCCCCAACATTCTCTCGGCTGTTGGACCTCTCTTGGCCCCATGAGCCACCACTTGTTTAACTTTCTTTGTCCATAGAAGCTTCAGTTGTGGACATGTCGTAAAAGTTGCCATCTGTGGCCTTCTGGGAGTGGCCTCTGTCCCTTAGCAGCCTGCTCTTGGTGCTCCTCTGTGCTGTAATATTACAGTCGTGTGATTCTGAGTCACCACTAACTTCTCGGGTCCAGATTTCTCCTCTGCAAAAGGAAAAGGGCTCCAAGGTCCTTTCCAGACCTCAGAGTTTGAAGGAAAATAGTGTAAGCAACAGAGCCAGCAAGCAAGGCGGGTGCTGGTGTTTAAGGATTCAGCTCTAATCTAAAAGAAGCAAAGAGGAGGAGCTACATTTTGCTGAGCTCTTATTCGACAGTTGGTGCCCATCTGCATGCAGAAGCCAATTACCTATGAGGAGTAATTGAAGTCATTAATAGCCACAAACAAATGTGTCTATTCTGCAAGTAATTTGCAGTAACATTTAGTAATTGATAGTAATTTTTAGTAATTAAACAGTAAGTAATTCATTTACTAAGCCACACAGCCATTTTATGGGGTTCCTTGGTGTTCCCACAGCAGATCTTAATTGTTTAACCCAAGCACCAGGAATATTTCTGTCATTTCTAAAAAAAAATATAGACACTGCTCCTCTCAGTGAGCGCCAGTAGAGAGGAAGCCAGGGAGAGGAGCTGTTCTCTGGGCAGCAGTAATCAACAGACTGCTGCTACCAATTGGGCCAATAAAAAGGGTGCTGAGTGAAGCCCTTTAGATGGTTTTTTTTGTCTATGCTGCACAAAGTGAAATCTGGGTTACAACAGCTTATTTCTATCTCCTCTTCTCTAAAATGTTTGGGCTCAGCTTTTTTCGGATCTGTTTATGCTGTTCTAAATCCAGGCGTGGGCTCGTGATGGCAGAGAGCAAACACGGGGACCTGTTTTTCTCGCCAAGGTACCCTCTGAAGTTTTGAGCTTGGGGTTCACTGTTAGCTGTAGTTTCACTTCCATGGGCCTTCTGTGGTGATTAAATATCTAGAGGACAGTGTTTGTGGCTGACTCGCTGGCTAAGGCTCCTTCTTCCTTTCTAGTAACACCTCAGTTTTATTCAGCAACCTGTTTATTATCCAAGCAGCCTATGCAATTGAAGACAGCTGGGCCTTGGGTGGATCCTGACTAAATCAGTCAGCAATTCTGCTGTTAATCTTGCTAGAGCCGGGTTGAGGGAAGTGCATTTTCATTGGCCCATGAGCTATCATGTGACCTTGGCTGGCCCAATCAAGGTAAAGGGGAGATCTTTAGCTCTACTGGTAGCGGAGAGACTTTTGTTTTTCTTTCTATCTCCTGGATGTGAACAAAGGAACATGCTGGTTTAGGGCAGGCGGCAGGCATCTTGACATCATGCAAAAGTTACAACGGTCTGAAAATATGCTCTACCCTGATGTTGCATAGAACCGAAGAGATCTGCAGAGAAACTGAACTCATGTCTTACAGTAGACAGTATTTGAAGGCTTCTGGTTGATTAGATAAGATGATGTGCTTTTCTTAGATTTACCTAGTTCGAGCTTGGCTTTCAGCCACCAAGAAGCATGCCAACTCACTGGAGCCAGCTTTCACTCTAGCGTAGTTACTCCCTCCCTAAAGAAGTCTCCTCACCTTCGCTGTCCTGTTGCTGTCGCAGTTAGAATGCTCTGTTCCACTCCTCTCTCTGCACGACCAAAACGCTGAACTTTCAAGCTCAGCTCAGGGCTCGCTTCCTCTGTGCAGCTGTTGCTGGGTGCCACAGCCCCGCGTGAAGTCCTCTAGCACACCGAGGCTTGCCCTTGGCCTTCCTCATCTGCACGTGGCACATGCAAGTCTTCCCCACTGCTTCCTGGAGAACAGAGATCAGACACTGCCTGACACTCTGGAGAGGAGATGAGCTGGACATCTATAGGGGCTCACATGCGGGAGGAAGGAAAGAGAATAAAACTGGGTAAACATGGAAAACATTTAGAGGAGTCATGTGGGCAAAGGAGAAGTTGCCTGAGAAGATTTGGGGCTTTTTAAAAGAGGGAGAGCCAAAATCGAATCCTGAAAGATGCGCAGGCTTTTGATAAAGGCTATATATGAATTTATTCTTTGGTTCATCCTGTTATTACTTATTGATTATCTGTATCCCAAGCATTGTGCCAAGCTTTTACTTCCCATAACTAATACCATTTAAATTTCAAAATAACATTCACGGGATAGATTTTATTTCCATGTTATAAATGAGAGTGCCTGTGTGCAGAGATGCGTGACCCACCCAACCTCTCCTCACAGCTGGGAATGGGCTTCAAAGCCAGATCTCTCAACTCCGGGGGCAAAGCAGTGTCTTCACCTGGCAGCTAATGTTTAACTCTCCTCAAGCAGGCCCAGAAAAAACCAACTAGCAAATATTTTGGGCCTAGTGGGCTGCCTATTCCTCATGGCAGGTGCTCCACACTGTTCCATGCGAATGCGAGAAAACATCCTCAGGCGGTGTGAACGGAATCCACGTTCCAGTGACACCTTAGGTACACGCTGACATCTGACTTTCACACTGTCCTTACCTGTCCGAAAATATCCTTTACTCTTCTTTTTACCTTTTCCCCTTAATCATAGTAACTATAAAAGTGGGTAGTATGGACTGGACAGATCATCTTGCGGGTCATTATTTGCTAATAATGACAAATTTTTGTCACTTGTTTTTCCTATTGGGCTTTAAACATGCTATTGTAGCAAGCATATTTATCATGATAAATGATAAATAAGATTTAATAAGATTCTAAGGTACACTCTAGTAGGGTTAACTCTACTCATGACGTAGTTCCGCAGATACCCAGAATTTATTCATCTTGTATTACTGAGAAAGAATGAATGGATGAGCTTATTTTTTTGATGCATGCTTGCTTTGTGGTTCAGACTTGTCTTGAACCTGCGGACTCAAGCCACCTTCCTGCCTGAGGTTTCTAAGTAGCTGACCCTGCACCCGGCTTATATTATGGAAAGTGTGTACTGCTGAATAGCAGTTCTCCATTTCCTCCTTCTCCCAGGCCCTGACAGCTTCTATTCTACGTTTCCAAGTTTGACTATTTTAGGTGCCTTACGTAAGTGGGATCATGCAATACCCGTGAATGGCTCATTTCTCTCCACAGAGTGTCTTTCAGGCTCACCCATATTGTCATGATTTATTTCCCACTTAGAAAAGAAAAACTGCAGCTCCCCACCCACATTCATTTAATTTTCATTGATTGAGAATTGGTATATTTTGTAAAGGGAAATACCATAGTAACAGCAGAAGGCCACGAAGAAGAGGATGACCTCTTTCGTTCCCAAAGACTGTCAAGATGCCAGAGTGATGCAGTAATGATAATACAAGCCAGATACTTTGGGATAAATTGGGGGGATAGAGTTAGGGCTGTAGGCTGTGCGTTACCCTGCTGCAGACACAGCAGCTGCCAGCGCCCTGGTGCATGCTGCGGGCGCAAAGGGGAGATGCGTTATTCTGCACGTCCTCGCCTGCCTGCCCACGCACTCGCGGGTGAGGATGCTCACAGAGCGCAGTAAAAACCTAGCGGTAGCAGGAGCCCTGTCTTCCCGTGGCTGCGCTTCCTGCCTGGCTCCGGCCTGTTTATCAGCACAAGGCATGCTTTTAATTTAGCAATCTGCAAGGCCTCTGACCGGAAGCCTTCGTCTGCCTTCTTTCTCCACCTGGGCATAATCAGCCGCACCCCAGCCCCACTTTTTGTTCTGTCCTTTAATGAGCAGTGCCAATCTCCAGGGACTTTACGGGAACAAGAGCTCCCTGGTATCAATGGAAACGGAAGCATTGGACGGTGCGTGCACAGCCACAAGCTGCGAACCCGAGCACAGAGAAGCGCAGAGATCCTGGCACTGCTTACAGAGCAGAGCACGTTGCGAGGATTGTCTCATACTCTTTTGGAGGAAAAAAACAAACAAACAAACAAAAAAAAAAACAGGCTAGCCGCTGGGTGATGTATTACTCCCAGAGAAAGGCTACCTCGAGCCTAGCCTGAGCGGGCAGCGAGCTGGCCTCTCGCGCATGCCCAGTCCCATAGTTCGGCCGGGTTTCGCATCCTCAGGCTGCGGCATCAAGCACAGCCTGGTGAGCCGCGTCCGGAGATGATTTACGATGAGTGTTTTCGCTCGGTGTGATGTTACAGCTCTCTCGTTTTCCTCTCCTGAAGTGAACAATCCAGTCAGGATTCTCGCAGGCAGGGTGTAATAGGGAGGTAGTGGGAGGCTTCATTAATCTCTGGGTTCTCCAGGAAAGCCAATTTGATTGTTGTGCAGGACCCCGTGCCCACAGTGTGTCCGTGCTTGTTAGCTTGGACGTGTGCCCTCGGGAAAGAGCACGCGGGTGGAGCCGGGCCCAGTTGCCAGGCGTGGCTGTGGCTCCTCATCTAGCCCGTGGGCGCCCAGGGCAGGTCCTGGCTGAGGCTGCAGACGCCTGCTAATAGGGTAAACGGGCATTCCCATGGCGCTGGGTCCTCCTCCAGCTACCCTTTGAAAATCTGTCACCCCTCTGGATCCTTCTCGCTTAGTCCTGTAGGTCACGGGAGGGGCCACTTATATGGCAGTGTGGACCCCTTTGCATACCACGATGTCTGTTTCCCTCTTACTCCTGGAAACCAGCTCCCCACCAGGAAATGCTTAGGTAAGGCGTCGTAAAAGTCAAGCGATGTCTCTTCCTGCCCCCTGCAGTCCTGAAGCAGGCAACGCCCACTTCATCTACAGATGACAGTGGTGGCACTGATGCTGGAACACCGCAGGCCCCAAACTGCTCTCTCAGAAGGGACTGGGCAGAGGCGCTGCCCAAAGCATGCTGGGAAAAATGAGCCCCGGAGGCTGAGTCTCTGAGATTTACCCTTCTCTCTCTATACAAGGAAGCATATTCATCTTCAGATGTTAGCGCACTTTCCAGTTTGCAAAAAACCTTTCTCTCCATTATTATTATTATTTTTTTTTGTGGCAATCTTGAGAGGTTGACAGAACAAGGATTATGCTAATAACTCATATAGTATTTTTGCTATTATTAGGAATGTAACTTTGCCTTTCCATAGAAACAGGCTGATGAAATGTGGGGAATGGTAATAGCAGTTGCCACACGGCTGGCTGTGCTCCGGATGCGCTGTGTGTGGCGTCCTTATCCATCCTGTCCCATCTTGCACAATGAAACAGAGATCCCAAGGTTTAAATAACCTACACGATATCTCACAACTAGGAAGCGGCAGGACAAAAATTGGGTCCTACATCTAACAATGGAGTCACAGGGTTGCAGAACAGCAGGTGACATTAAGATTGTCCTCAAGGGGGACACGTGGAATTAGATGGTCCTAAAGATCAGTCAGCACAGAGACCCAGTGATGGAGAAGATGGCTGTGCTATGCCATGGCCCAGAGCTAATCTTTCTGGAAGAAATCCTTAGCAGAGATTGTAACAGATTTCTCTAGGAAACTAAACATCACCAGGATTCTCAGATGGACCCATTCCTCAGACAGGGAGCAGGGGTGGCCAGGGAAGGTGCAAGGGAGAGGAGATAGCTCGGCAGTCTAAGCTCCTGCCTGGCTAAGGCAAGGATCCAAGTTTTATCCCTGGTATCATATGCCATGCAGGCCCTGTAACCAGGCATGATGACATATGTCTTTGATCTTAGCACTCGGGAGGCTGAGACAGGAGGATCACTATGAGTCCTAGCTGCATAGTAAGACTCTGTACAAAAAAAAAAAAAAAAAAAAGAAACAGGTATATATTGATCCAGTTACTGGTAGCTAATGACATCCACAAATTAATAGTCTCAGGCACACAAATTGATTTTCAGAGGTACAGTAATTAGATTTAATGGCTGCCACACCATATATTTAGTGTTTAATTATCAGCTTCATTATGAATTTTAATGAACTTACAGTGGCTCAGGATAGTAACATGCCATTAAGGATGTGACTTTTCTCCTTTACAGGGTGCTTTTCTTCTCTTGGGTCTTGGAGTTGACTTTCACAGATAGCAGTCTCTCCCTTTTCCAGATCCCAGTCTTGTTTTCCTCTTCTTATTTTCACAGGAACAAGAGATTAGCTCTTCCTTCGAGGTTTTGCCCATGTTGGTCAGAGAGGTAGAGGTAGAGGAAGCCCTAACTCGTAGCTTTAGGGCTACAGGAACTTGCTGTGTGACCTCAGGGAAGTCACCGTGCCTCTCTCAACCTCAGATCTTTTGTCTGTACAAATGACAGGAAGAGAAGGAGTGGAGAGAGCTGTCATGCATGAATTCAATGCCTTTAAGCCAGATTACTGGGTACAGAGACGAGGGCTGTTTCTCTAAACAGAAGAACAAGACAAGGGAGGTAGGCACCGCTTCCTCAGCCATCCCCTGCTTTAAGCATGAACTCTGCCCTGGCAGGGCCTGAGTCTTCCTGCTCTGTTGCGGGTCTCATGTTATTACAGGGACAGCACTTGGGCTCCAGCCGGGATTTCTGCTGCAGCATTCACTTGCAATTTGGACCCTGGGCCACCGGGAAATTGCAGACAATTTGGATGAAAATGGTTGGAAAATTGCAGTGTTTAGTTTTCTCCCACCAGCCCCATCATTTTTTTTTTCTTACTTTCTTTTTTATTTCCTTTTCTTCTGCCTCTCTCCTCCCCTTACCCCCCACATTTACATTAGATGGAGAAGGACAACAGGCTCACTAGCCAGATTTTATCCCTTGGTCTGGCCTGCATTTTATAAGCAAACACGTAAATGGATACAGACTTTAACCACCTTCAGACAAAGTGGCTCAGAGACTGGAGCTGGGGAAGAGGCTCTGTGTCAGGACCCGGATTAACTGGAAATCTAGAGGAATGTTTGTCCTGGTTAATTGAATTTCTGATTGGATGTGAGTTAACCAGGAAACCTTTAACCTCTGGTAAATTGTTCTGAAATGAATTCACTTACCTGTCTTAGTATTTAATTCATTATTTTGAAAAAAATATTTCAGGCCCTGCCTCATTCTAGAAAAGATTTTGAGGAAGCTGCCCTATTAATAGTGACTTCATACCTTTGTACTGGTAATTGAGATTCATGCTGTGGTGCCACAAGCCTTTATCACTGCTTAGCACAATAAACAGCAATATGAAAATGTGTGGAGAGAAACGATGCAGATCCTCAGAGTTGAGAGAGACACCAACTGTCCTAATCAGAATGTCCACTTAGCATTCACGTCCTTTCTAGAGTGTCCAATTTGTTCTTAGCCTTTACTTAACCTCCACTGGAGGCAAGCCATTCTATTTTTAGGTACATTTAGTTATTGTAAATTTTCCCCATTATATTAAGCGAAAGTCTATTACTCCATATTCAATCCTTGATTCTACTTCAATCCCGTGTCAATAAAGAGCAAGTTCCGTGGGTTGGCACTTGGTGTATTGGAGAAACTTTTGTCTTCTACAGGGTTTTCCCTTAGTTCCCATGGAAACTGCAGAAAGGTGATGAGATTTTTGTCTAAGGACCTCGTTGGTCTGGGTCACTAGGCAGCTCCCCATTTGTGCACCATATGTGTGGCCATCAGTAAGTGTCACTAGAGGAGCAGCTTTGACATCATCGGTATGCATTATAGGGGGTTTACCCAGTGGGCTTGCAATGGCTATCTGCAGACTCAGGGTAGAACAGTGCAAAAGTTCCATTTGGACACCAGAGTCAGAGGATCCAGTCAGAAGTTAAAGACCCAAAGCTCACTGCGTAATCTGTGTCAGTCTGGGTAAGAAAACCAAATGGTCTACAATGGAAGCCTGAAGGAACCAGTGATAGACATCCAAAGCTGATGTTGAAGACGAGAGCTCTTCCAGCAGAAGCTGAGGACAGGACTTCCTTCTACTTCCCATTTGTACTTCATCCGGGCTACAGGCCTGCCACACCCAGGCTATCCCTTCCCTCTTGAGTTTGCAGCTTGCAGATCAGTCATCCTCCAGGTGTGGTGGTGTCCAGCTGTAATTCCAGTGCTTGCGAGGCTGAGGGAAGATGATTGCCATGAGTTCAAGACCAGCCTGTGTTGTATAGTGAGGCCCTGTCTCGAAAAGCCAAACCAACAGGAAGGCTGTCTGTCACACACCCAGAACTGTGCTCCAGTTTGCTGGTGTATCTTAACTCATTCAAGTTGACACCACAGTGCTTAGTTGTCATGTTGACCTGGGTGAAATTTACTCAACCCTTCTTGCCTCAACTCCTCCATTTTAGAGGCAGAAATTTTTGTAGTGAAGCCTTCAACTAGGGTTGCTTTGAGAATTAATCAAGGAATTCTAAACAATGGGGTATAACATATGATATACAGTCAGTATGGTTGAGGTGTTGTCTAATACCTAGGGCTTGCTTAAGCCTCTGTCTCATGGTATCTCTCCTGGGAAGCCTGGTTAATTTCCATCATTTAGAGAATGCCGGCCAGGTATGGTTATGCATGCCTGTAATCCCAGCACTCCAGAGGTTGAGGAACAAAGATTGGTTCAAGTTCAAGGCCAACCTCAAGGGCATAGTGAAACCCTGTCTCAAAAAAGTGTGACATTCTTTTGTTGCCAACTTTTTGTTAAAATGCACCTACTACAATGAATGGTTGGGACATATAGCTTTGCTGCTGTTGCCATGGAGTTTACAATGACCTGAGAGAGCCAGATGCAAATGTAATTTTTCTAATGTGGTGTCATATGTACTACAAAATAGAAGCATGGAGCTCCAGAAGAGCAAAAGGCAAAGGCATGTCATTGATGGTGACATGGGGGAAGGGACCCAACCTTGCCATTCCTACTCTAGTGCCATTTGAAAGCTTCTCTTTTTGTTTCCTCAAGTTCCTGTTTCATGTAAATGTTGTAACAATTGCCTAACCCCAAACCATCCCATGCTTTGCCAAAAGATACTTGGTTACACCCTGTGCCACACCCCTAATGGAAAGTACCACTTGTTGGCTAGGTGAAATGTCAAATACCATTGTTTCTTTGTCACAAGCTAAGCCCATGCTTTGAAAGAGAATTTCTATTGCTGCACCAATTATCAGGATAAACCTAGCCACCTCCTTTAGACCTCAAACTAAAATTGTATAAATCTTCTTCCCTCCTGCCCTTCAGGGTCAGTGCCTAATCCCTTTCTGGGTGCTGACCGCCACTGGCTAATACTCTTGCTTATCTCTACATTGAGTCTCCGTGGGTTACTCAATTAAATAAGCACATTGGCCACAAGAATGGAGGAGACCTGAGATATTTAAGCCAAAGACAGAGGACTAGATGGAAGTAAGCTACAGGAAGCAAGCAGGAAATATTCGAAGAGAGGACTCTGGAGGATTTGAAGCAGAGAGGTTGGGAGCTGGAAAATGGGAGGAAATGAAAGAGCGCTGGGGGAAAGGGGTGAGCCCAGAGAGGACCACAGAATAGAGCTGTGGGTGAGGGGTCTGCAGCACAGAATGCTTACAGTTCATGGGGGTAAGCTCTATAGTTCAGAGCAAGATTTATGGTTTTGAAGAGTTTTAATCAATGATTTGATTTCTATTAGATTACAAAAGGATTTTGACTATTCTGGGGGAGTAGACACAGGAGCTTGTGGAGGGGTTGTTACAAGCATCTACGAGCAGCAATGGCAGAGACAGACTGGAATAATGGGGGAAGAAAAATAAGGAAGGCGCAGCTGGACTTGATCCTAGCCTGATGCAAGCTCGAGGGCTCCCCTGCAGCCGCTCCTGAGTCTCCACTGTGATTGGCTGGGAAGACTGGTCTTCACAAGAGCCCTGGGAATGGAATGTCTAGTTAGAGACCTCTGTGTGGAACAGTGTTTGGTGGGAGAGGCCAGGTCAGCCACTGTGGTTCTGAGCTCCAGCACTTGGAGATCCAGGTTGACAGAGAGATGGTGGTGGTGCTCACAGGGAAGGTGGGACAGGATGGGGAAAGAGTACAGGGAGGAGAGGTGGTGGGTGTGGAGGGCCCAGGTCAGCCAACAGGAAAAGGCTGGGTGGAAGAATAGCAGGCTGCAATGGGGTTGTGAAGAGGATGGTCAGAAAGGCAAAGAGAAAGCCTGGGGCCAAGAGGTGAGGACACCTCAAGAAGAGAGGAGAGTGTGGTCCATAGGTGGTTAAAGGTCACTGGGAGGCCGAGTGACAGAGACCCGAAAATTTGTGATGGGGATATTTTTGGTGACTTTAGTGAGAGCCATGTTGGTTGCAAAATTCATCCAGAAGTCAGACTGAAGTGGACTGAGACACAAGTGGGAAGTGGGGAGACGGAAACACCAAGAATCCATGAGGAGAGGAAGAGAGCTATAGAGCAGCTAGGGCAGGTGCAAGATTTAGGGACTCTCAGAAATTATCATCACTTTTATTCATGGAAAAGACTGCAGAGATTTCATGTGGCAATAAGATGGATTTAAGAGGATAGAGAACTTTGGAGTCCAGGAGACAGAGCCCAAGGCAGCAGATGACATGAAGCCCTCGGAGAAGTGGGAGGGCTGGGGCCTGACTGCAAGGGGAGGAGCTGGCTTCTCTCCCTGGCAAGCAATTGTCGCTCACCCTAGTGGCGGGAAGGGACAGGACTGAGGGGAGAAAGTTGCTGCCCAGGGGTGAGAAGCTGAACTGACAGTGCGGATGGGGCCAGCGAGGTGGTGTCCAAGCTGACTGCTGAGTGTGGGGAAGGATTTTAGGGGGGTGTGAGGTGTGGTGTGGTGTACTGTGTCCTCTCTGCCCATGTCTCACAGTCGTCATTCCGTCTCCTATGATTTGGTTGTTTCCAGAGGGGACATTTTACTCAGGTGCCACAGCTAGCTTATGGTCCTGCCTGCCCGAGACAGATCAGTGTGACTCTCAACACCCCTTCCTTCTGTCCCTGACAGTGTACTTCTCCCCCTTTAATGTGCGTGGCCGCTCAGCCTTTTGGAGGAGCAGCCAGAGCACCCAGGCTTCGTCTCTGCCCACTGCACGCTCTGTTGCACCAGCTCTCTGGGGGACCTGTTGGAGTGGGGTCCTGAAGTCCTGTTCTTTTACCCCTAACTGTGGTGCCCTGGGTCACACTAGACAGACATGCCTCCCTCTCTCCTCATGATAAACCAGCTGCCCATGACCTGCCAGCACCCGCGGGCCTCCATACACGACTGCAAACGGGGAGCCTTGTTTTCTCCAAAAGGGCAGAGAACCGCAGAGGAGGCAGGTGGCTCTCACTGCCTGGAGTCAGTTCTTCACCCTCAGTGGTCCCTGTAACTGATCAGATAGCGTTTCCTTGGAATTAATGGGCTCTTGAAGCCCGTGTCTTATTGATCTCTATCTTTTTGACCACCACACATCCGAGAGCACTTTGGTACACTAAAGCGGCCACAGTACAGCTTATTGATCTACAAAAAGCTTCCTGAAGTGGGGAATTTTCTGGCTGGGGGAAGACGTTAGCAGACCCTTCCTCTTCTAGGGACAACCCTCGGGTAGGGAAGAGGAAACCCCTTTCCTTTCTTCCAGCTGCATTTGAAAAGCACAGACTTTTCTAAACTTTTTTGGTGGGACCAGGAGTAGAGAGCTGGGTTGGGGACCAGGAAGTAGGGGTATTGAGAGGTGTTGGTTTTGTAATGGATGCCAGCCTAGCACAATGGATAGAAGAACACCTGACTCATCATGCTGCCCAGGAAGGCAAGCACGTGACCCACCCAGCGTGGCACGGAACCCAACATTGCTTCCAAGCTCCGCCAGGCTCTACAGGACTTCTGATGAGCAGATATTTCTTGTATGTGAAATAAAGCCTTGGAATGACTTGAGGCTGTGTTTCAGTTCAGGGGAACTGTGTTCAGTTTGGAGAACAGCGTTTCGTTGGATGGGAGGGCCAGAGACGTCCCCGTGCTGTGAGAGCCCCCCACCCCCGGGGGGGGGGGTTCCCTTTGAGCCCCAGGGGCTGTCAGTGCTCAAGCTCCAGAGACGTTAGTACCTCAATGTGCTCTGGGGCCGCAGGGCAAAGCACAGAGAAAGCCGGCGGCTGGCCTGGTGCGGCGGAGCAGATCTGTGTCCACCGAGGCCACATGGAGGCTGCTGCAACGCAGCTGTCTCGAAAGCAACATTTTGAAGCGACCAGGGCTAATTTGGGAAAAAAGTCAAGGTGACAGAAAGAAGAGCAGCCGCCGAATTTGTTCCAAGCCGAACCTTCCCTGCGGACGAGCTGGGAATGGTTGTAGGCACCACAGTCCTGAGGGACTTCTCAAGTCATATGTGGGCCGACGGTAGAGGGAGCCGTCACCCGCCCTCTTCCCACCTGCGCCTTCCAGCAGGGAATTTTTGCTTCCTGCTCTCCCTACCTGACAGAAGTGCTGAAAGGGAGCTAAGAGGCCTGAATAGGCCGGTTCACACTCACGGTTAATAGCTGGGGGTGGTTGCGCCCTGGAGTGTCTGCGCTGGTGGCTTGCCCCAGACGCGAGGCTGGAGTGGAGCAGGATTCCAAGGGGACACCATCGCGGCGAAAACAGCTTAGCACACGTAGGCATAAACGTCCTCAGAGCAAGGCTTGAGGGTTGGTTTGTTTTTTGTTACCTAAATTCTCACTTGAGTCGTTTTGAACGCACCAATTTCAATGGTCTGTACATAGTAGGGGCTTACTATCAGCTTTTTGGCATTGTTGAGCATCAAGGCTCATGGAGATGTCCGTGCGTGTGTGTGTGCGTGTGTGTGTGCGTGCGTGCGTGCGTGTGTGTGTGTGTGTGTGTGTGTGTGTGTGTTTTCAGTGGAAATTTAAAGGGCAACTCAGTGTAGCCTGGTCGCTTTTGGTTTGGCCAGCAGAAACCTTCGTTCCAAATTCCCTGGAAAACAAAGCCTTGCATCACGGCTCTGAGGAGAGAGAGGCAAGCAGCTTTCTGTACAGCTCCGCCCCTGTGCCTTCACTGCAGGGGCCCTGACTCCTGATCTGACTGACTCTGGGCTGAGAAGAAGGGAGCTGGGCTTGAGCTGCAGTGGGCTGCCAGGGACACAGTTGCTCTGTTTCCTGCTGCAAAGGAAACGATGCTAATGTGAACCTGGGAAAGAGAAAATATCAGCGAGAATATTTTCCAGAAGGTACTTTCCAGAACCTCTGAGCAGGAGGATGTAACTTTGTTTAACTTGGATGGTCAATTTACATTCTGTCAGTGTCAGCCGAGTACCACTTGAAGTGGGGGGCTGCCACCTTCTGACTTAGGGGTTAGCAGAGGCGCCTCAGACCAGGAGGGCAGCCTCTTGAGAGCAGACAGTGCCCAGGCTGGTTGTGGGTTTTCTCAGTCTCCTGTCGGCCCCAGGCAAGACTATTATGTTTTCTACAGGAATGTGATTTCCTGTGCTTTCCTTCCCTCCACTCTTGGATGCGGCTAAAACCAGCAGCATCCCAGTGTTTCTTCCATGAAACTCATGCTGGATGAATGTCTTAATAAAGTCAAGGTTGGAGTAGGGCTGGAGGGGGCAGGGAGATCCCAGAGGTGGTGGTCAGCAGTGGAGCTGTACCTGGTTCCTATGCTCAGAATAGCAGAGTGGGAGGAGGGTGTGTGTGTGTGTGTGTGTGTGTGTGTGTGTGTGTGTGTGCATGGTGGTCTCAGACAGGTAGGGCCTAAAAACTAGCAGGGTGGGATAAGGCTATGGTTTAGATCTAACAGAACAGCAGAGCCCTGGCTTCCTACAGGCTGGGTGGGGGCAGCATGACTGGGCACAGCTGTCCAGAGAGCATCTCTAGCCCTCACTGGC